>PVJC01034387.1:0-18832 GCA_004026665.1 Murina feae | reverse complement strand
GGGAGGAAGAATAGAGAAGAGAAAGATTCTCGCTGTCCTCCAGGCCTGGCTAAGGACCACTTCCTGGTGTTAATCAAGTTAAAGCCTGGAGCACAGCCTGTTAAAATCTGCCAGTCAAAGGAAATAAAGGACAAAGGAAGCAGGCGGTATGTGCCATTCCTGGCCCTAGTACCTGGCAATAGATTCAGGAATTCCCGAGAGCAGCAGCATTCTGTCGAATTTGGATCCCAGGTTTTTCAGAACTGAGGGACCGGCCGAGATCCCTTTGGGTTGGGAGGACCAGAGGCTGCATATTGAATTTGTAGACTGCAGTTTGCTAGGCAGAGGTATGCCTGCCTCTTCATCAGACACGGCTCCAGAGAGACTTGACCCTGTTGTATTCAGTTAGAGTGCTGGATATCAAATGCGTGAGTCATCCAATTACAGGCTCTCTGGTGGGCAAGAGAAGAATACCTGAGCTCTGTTCATGCTAAAGTCTTAAAATGGCTGCTATCATGGATCTGTCTCTCGTCAAATGGCGTGAGCAGGGTCCTCCCTGAAGAAACCTGGGTTCCCCAAAATCAATGCTGGGGCCCTGCCAGCAGGCGGAGGGATCCCAAGGCAGTTGCTGGGTGTGGAGGCCACAGGGGTATAGGTTAACTGAACCTCACATTACCCTGTTTAGCCCCAGAGGATGGCTGGTTAGCCAATGACAGGTAAGATTCCTAAGAGATGAACAACCTAAGACAGGCACAGCCACAAGGGGCCATCAGGGGAGAACTTGGGGGGTCAACAGAGGTGGGGCACAGATCCTCACCCCACCCTCCCAATGCATGGGCTTGAACACTCGCCCCTTCTGAGGGTGGTCTCCTGCCCCCATGGCTGCTTCCTGCTTCCCATGCCCAGCTCAGAGTGGGACCCAGGCAACATACAGAAACTTGGCCCAGCTCAGATCGGGACAGAGAGCTGTTGCAGGGTATGGAAACTTCAAGAGGCAAGGGGCAACTGGGCCGCAGATGAAGCAGCCTCGAAGGTTGCCCTGGAAACCAGTGGGGCCTCTAAAGATTCTGGTGGGTAAAGGCTGAAATACATAACTAATTTTACTCAAGTTCTTGCAGGCTTTGCAGCCTACCCGGAGGGCAGTCCAGAAACATGGAGTACGTCCCATGTCCAAGAACTTCTGCCTTCCAACCTGATGACCCTTAAGGTTGCAGGACAAAACACCTGGATCCACCACTCCCGAGTGAAGACAGCCCGCCAGTCGAGGGGTGCACAGCATGAGTGGAAGCGGTGCCAAGAGCCAATGTCCAACGGTTCATCTCCCAGATGGGTTGTGCAGCTCTGCCCCTGCCTGCCTGGAAATGGAGGAGTGGCCTGCAGGCCACCCCCCAGAGGAAGGAACAGGATGCTGACCCTCTTTTAACATTGTCCTTTTTTAGCCAGAAGTAGCTGAGAGCGAATGGTCGACATCGCTGTTCCCTATGGCATCCTGTGGTTGTTGCTCCACAAGGCTAAAGAAGCTTGTGGGATAAGGGGTGGGAGGAGAATGAGGAGGAAGCTGGTCTTGCAAGGAATGTCAGGGCAGGTGGTTTTGTTCTGGAGAACACCTGGGGGGAAGGTAGATGAACAGAATACTCCCTTCAGAGCCTCAGGGTAAAGGAGTATATTTGCAAATCAACAATGACCCAGAAGAGTCAATGATTTGACTCATGTACATAAAACCAGGAGGGAATGAAAGGGCGGTGCAAGACTGACTCAAACCGGCCAATAGGGATGCAGAGGAAATGACCCAAGTCCAAATTAGGCTAACTGCATCCTGCCCCCTGTGCAACCAAATCCTGACCCTTCCCTCAACCAATCAGACATTACCCCACCTACTATTTCCAGACCCCCTATAAATCCTTTGTTTTCCTGAAACTCGCTCTCTCTCCCCGCCCTACCGCTGCGTCGGTGAGTGTGTGTGCAATGGAGCTCGAGCTAGCTAGAATAAAGGCTCTATGTTTTTGCATCAGAGTTGGGGCTCACTGGTGGTCTCTAGGGACCACGAAATCTGGGCATAACAACTATCAAGGCAGGGGCTCGTCTTGAAGAAAGTAACAGGTACTTGGTTGGACTTCATGTGAAGAAGCTACTCTCTCGTCCCTCTGCCCCTCCCTGCTCCGCCCCCATGCCCTGTGAGCCATGGTGTCATTCATGATAACACACTCACACAGACACCGCAAAACACGGCACTGGTCTAATCAGCTCTCACAAGGAAGGGCCATGCAGGCAAGTGGAGGGGAGGTGAGAAGGCACACACACCACACAGGAGATGGGCCAAGCAGTGTGGCCAGGCAGAGGCGCCCACTCTGCAGTTTCAGGTTCATCTATCTCAAGCCTCATCCTCTCCCTTCTGAACAAACAGCTGCAGTGACTCGCAAGTAAACTGTGTTCTTCTTCTTTCTAAACAACTGAAGGAGAACAAATAACTGGAGACCCTCAGGACCAGCCTCAGAGGAACTCAGCACCTTCAGGCACCTGGAAAGACAGTCAGAAGCATCTGGGGAGGAGGCGTCACCAGGACTCATGGAGGTGATTCATCCTCAGGAAATACCACAAAACATGTTCCGCAGCCTCACTTACCAGTCACTGCTGTTCCCTCAGTTACGACAAAATGTCACACCAAAGACTTTGCTCTTTTATGAACATCCTTTTTTTCAGAAAGGAGGATGTGCAGACCCTGAGGGAGCTCCCACCTGAAGATGTGTGCGGGTTGGGGGGGTCAAGGACACAAGCTTGCTTGGAGTTCCATTTGTTTGGCTCCATCTCCCTATCTTTATTTCTTTATTTCACCCCAAACTCCCAGGCCTTAAGGGCAGAGGGCAGGGTGGGCGGGGTGGATGGGAGGGCAAGTGCTGTAAGAACAGCAGGGTCAGCAGAAAAGTTAACCAGCCTCACAAACAGGAGGACAACCCAACAGAGTGGACACCACCGCCAAGGCAGCCAGCAGTTCCAAGAGAAGCAGTTCCCAGACCAAAAGTCAGCAACCTCACCTCCTCTTTCTCATGACTCTTGCAGCTGAGCACATAAACATAAATCAGAAAAGCAGTGAAATCTACACATGAGAAATAAAGAGGTGGCACTTTTCCCTATTACACACATCTCGGCGTCTTGTATTCATTAAAGGCAAAGTATCTGCACCAGGTCAACAACAATTCAATCCCACACCTACTATGTGCGAGAAGGTGCCTGCAGCTCTGCACCCCACAGGAGAGAGGCATTCCCTCAGAGGCCACGGCCACATACTGAAAGCAACAAAAAGAAACACACGATTCCTGCGTGCCGCAACACGAACAAATCTCATGAAAAACGTGACGTAAAGAAGCCAGACAGCACAGTCTCTCAAGGTTCCGCTCCAACACGCACACCAGGTACAAACACAAGCAAAAAGCAGCTCTGGTGCCGGAGACCAGGACAGAGGGACTGGGGGTGGGTCAGCAGCCGGGAGAGGCACCAGGGCTTCCTGATCTAACTGCTGGTTCCTAAGTGGAGTGTGCTCACTTTTTGAAATTTACCAAACTTACCATGTGTGCACTTTGGCATGCATATTTTACTTTCTGACAAAGGCCAGCACACACTACCCTCAGATGCTTCTCCCGGGACTGCCAGCTCCCGGCCCAGCCTGGGGATGTAAAGGAAGAACTGCCCTGCCCGAGGGTGTGCACATATTACAAAAGACGGCAAAGGAGGCCTGGCCCAGGTTGTGGGCCAGGAAAAAGGCCCTGGGTATGGTGACAACCAGCAGGCCCAGGTCGCAGGGCCACCTGCAGGCAGGTACCTATCCAGACAGGCTGCACCGGCAGAGCTGAGACCCAGGAGAGCAGGAGACCTAGGGATCCACTCCCTTCACCTCACCGCAGTTTTAAATAGAACTTCGACACGAATAATTCTGGAGTTCATTTCAAACCGCAAACACATACTAAACCGGCGGTTGCCAACCTTTCGGACCTCACAGACTATCAGTTGGTGACCACTGTGCTAAACTACATAAAATGCCCAAGGTTCAAAGGGGCAAGGTAAACCTGTGAAGTGAATGATTAAAACAATCAGGAGCTTCGGGGCAGGATATGGCGATAATGACTTGGGCTTTGTCTTGCCGAGTTAGCATGTAGTTAAAATCTGGGGCAGCCGTTTTCCACCTTCCTCATTTCATGGCACATGAACTAATTACTAAAATTCTGTGGCACACCAAAAAATATATATTTTGCTGATCTGACAAAAAAAAATGGGTATAATTTTGATTCATTGACTCCCACAGCTATTGTGTTAGCTGTTGTCACTTTTTTATTTGACAACCTAAGGGAAATGATCAGTGCCCCTGACTAAATAGTCAGGAAGGGCAAGTTCTAAACATTCTCTGGGCACATGGTTGAAATCACTGTTGGGGACAGAGTCCAGTCTGTGCCCAGCCGAGATGTAGGGCACAGTGGGGACAGGAAGAGGGCTACCCCCTCGGCCTGTGCTCTGACCAGAGGCTGGGCTTCTGCCCAGTGGGAACTGAGCCTCCCATTGCCAAAGCATCATGCGCCCACAATACTGCCCATGTGGGAGCTAGAAACCTAGCCCCCCAACTAGCTGTTTCTCACACATTGTTTTAGGTCGAGCCCCCTACATGCAACCCTCTTCTACAGGTGACTACACAGGCAGCATACTGAGCAACAGGGATTCTGCCCCTTGCTTCTCAGGGTGTGATGCCCATGGCTGGGGGCCAAGGTTCTTATTCTAAAAGCTCTTGCGCTGGCATATAAACTTATGACATTGTGTATGTTCTTACCATAGATTTTCACTGGACACAGAAACGAATCCAAGAAGCAACTTCAGGAAGTTTATTATGTGGGCAGTTTAGTTTAGGCTATGAATCTGTACTCGGGCCCTATACAATGATACTTTAAGCTAGAAAGCAGTTGTTGGCGCAACCTTTAGAAAACATGGTTTGGGGTGCTGAGGAGGTCCGTGAAAAGGCTCCCCCATTTTAAAAGGTGCAGAGCCAGTGCAATGAGCATAGGGCATTTGAGGCCTGTCCTTCCAGCTGCTCCGATTCACCACTTTATCACATCTCGTCGGACACAACTAAAAGATTAAAAGTTTTCTTTTCTGCACAGCTGGTGTGGCTCAGTGGTTGAGTGTCAACCCATGAACCAAGAGGTCACTAATTCAATTTCCTCAGGACACATGCCCGGTTTTCGAGTTCAATCCCCAGTGTGGGGTGTGCAAGAGGCAGCCGATCGATGATGTTTCTCTCTCATCCATGTTTCTCTCTATCCCCTTCCTCTCCTTCCCTCTCCATTAAAAAAATCAATAAGAGCATGTAATTTTTAAAGTTTAATTTTCAGGTAGTTTCATGAACAAAAATATATGCACATGCAAAACCATCCATCAGCCACATGTAAGCTGCCTGAGCTTTGGGACTTTGCATGAAGAGAAAGGAAGAAGGGGCATCACATGTGTCTCCCAGGATGGCCCTGGCCGCTCGCTCCACTGAGTCTGGGAGATGCTGCTGCACCAGGCAATGGAAAATGGCAAACGTAAGGGCATCAGGAGCAGAGCCATCAGGGGGACTTGCATTCCTGGGAGATGCCAGCAGCAAGGGACAGGCCCTCAGGAGGGAGCACCCTGAGCCGCAGGACAGGGAGCGGCCTTGTGGGTGGATGGGGAGAGGGCAGTAGGAGAGGGGGCTGAGGAAGACTAAGGGAGAGGCCCATCAAGTGGGGCGTGCAGGCCACTGTAAAGACCTAAGCTCAGACTCGGAGCTAAGCGAGGACAGTGAAAGATTCTGATCGGGCTTTGTTTCAAAAAGATTGCGAGGCTGCTGTACAGAGAAGACACTGAGACATGCACGGAGGAAGGCGTGCCTGGAGCTACTGCGGAGTCCAGGCAAGGCACCAGCCATGGGAGAGGGAGAGGCTGCAACAAAAAGGAGTCCGATTCATGTGTGGGACATTTTCTTACGAACTCGTAGACTGTTATAATTTGTTATGAATTTCAAATACACAGAAGCAGACAAATCAGTGTATCCAACCCTCTTATACCTAAGTCTAGATTTAACAGTTACCAACTTGTGGCCTACTCCCTCCTACCATCCATGCAGGCCAAGGTATTTTGACACAAACTGGCAATTGTTCAAAAATAGCACCAACAGGATTTCCTAATATGCGAGATGAGTGGTACTCGACAGAGGGTGGCTCTGGAGGACTCAAGGCTTTGAGGCCTGAGCAAACAGAGCCTGGAGTGGCCGCCAACTGAGAAGGGCAAAACCGCAGAGGAAACAGATGTGTGAGGGACGACTAGGGGACTAGGGACTTGCAGGAGACATGCCGAATGTGGGCTCATAGACCCCGGTCAGATGCTGAGCAGAAAGGTTAACTGCCCAGAGGCGCTCTCCCCAGAGAGGCCTGCCTGCTAGCTGGACCTGAGCTGACCCTGGAACCCGGGTGACAAGAGGGCTCCCACCACTCTCAGAGCAATGAGGTTTACGCCGAACACCTACTTTCCTCCTGGGAGTCTGAAATATGGGGTGCGTGCCAGGCAGAGTGCTTCTGTGACCAGCTCTAAACAAAACCCAGTACTGGTCTCTGAGGAGCCTCCTGGCACGCAGTGTCCCGTGTGTGTGGTGACAATTGACTGTGGAGGAAGGAAGCCTGCGCCCTGTGCCCTCCCCTTGCTGATGTGCTGTGTGACCCTCCCTTAGACTAAGTAACTGCTGAGTCCTGTAGGTGCTCCAGTGGCCATGGACCTGAGGGTGCCCCTGAACCTCCGACACGCATCCCTTTCAATAAACTTGGGAATGAGAGCAAGAAGGAGTGTCAAGATGAAAACACAAGTGTGCACATATAGCCCCCACATTTTTTAAAAATAAAGTTGGTGGGGAAGGAGAATGAACTGTTAAAGAACGGTGTCCCTATTTTTAAAGATACCTATTTGGTTATACAAATGCTGGGTGGGTTCTTTTAAGTCAACTATTTATTGTACCAGAAAAACGCCTTTCTTTCATAAAGTGATGAAATTAAGAAAACATGGGTGCTCTGCCTGCTTGGGAAAGCCCACCAACAATGGCAAGGACGGTCCTGAGAGGCACTTCCACCAAGAGGAGAGAAAGCCCTCCACCCACCGAGTCCCCTCCCACCCAGGTCTGGGAATTGTGGGGTTAAAAAGACTACATGTCCAGTAACTGTTTAACGAGTGAACTAGTGCAACTTCATGAACAGCATTAAATACAACAACAGAAACTGCACCCACGGCTGACACCTGCCATTTCCAAGGCCGATGAACCCAAACTGCATCTGACCCAAGCGGCTGGTCCTGGGTCATCTAATCTAATAAAAGTGTAATATTGAAATTGACCGTTTCTTCGGGACGCATAAGCCACGCCCACCAGCCAATCAGAGTGACTATATGCAAATTAACCCAGCCAAGATAGAGGCCGGCACTCACGGAGCTGGAGTAAACAGGCAGCTTCCGTTGCAGCAGGAGTAAAACTGTTTGCTGGCCGGCTGGGCCCCTCTGTGCTCCAGGCAACAACATATTTGCAACATTGTTGCAATTATAGAAGCCTCGGAATTGAAGCAAACAGCAGTCTTGGCTGCCACTACTAAAGCAACATTCTTTCAATTTTAGAAGCCACAGAGCTGAAGCAGACAGGAGGCTTCGTTACCTGCCTAGGCCTCAACTTAAAGGAACAGTGTAAAATAAACCCCAGATACCTGCTTCCAGCCAGCCTTGCTGGGACATTGGGTCAATGGGAGCTGTGGGCAGCCTGAAAACAGCCCTCATTCCGTCACCCATGCTGGCCACACCCCAATGGGGTGAGGGACCCCACTGGGGGGCTTGGCCAGCCTGCAAACAGCCATCAGCCCCTCACCTAGGCTGGCCAGGTACCCCAGCAGGGACCCAAAACCTGAAGGGACTGTGGGCAGCCTGAAAGCCTGAAAATGGCCCTCAGGCCTGCACCCAGGCTGACCAGGCACACCAGCAGGTGCAAGCTTACAGAGCATGACGTGTTAGTTGCCACGACATTAAAATCCAGCGGCAGAACCCCACTGCTGCACTCCCCAAGAGGACTGAGAGCAATCTAGCATGATGAAGAGAAGACCAAGGTGATATTCTGTAACAACTATGAAACTCTGAACATCAACCACTGAGTCAGGGGTGGGCAGTTAGACAGACAGGAGCAGGGCAAGGACGACGGGCCAGGTACAGAAGGGCACCAGGTGGACAGCCCCAGGTTCCTAGCAAAGCACACTGTGGGTGGGACCTCATCCCCTGGGTGACCTTCCTCTCTGAGCATATTACTTTAACCCTTGACCTTTCCTCCCCAGAGATGACATCTAGGCTTCAGTTGTAGTTCAGCTCTAGGCCCAGAAGAGCAGCAAAACCATGCAAGTGACCCCACGGCTGACGTCAGGCCCAGCTGTACTGAATAATGACCCCCTGCCCTGGCGCTGACCAAGCAATCAGTGGAGACCTAGACCCTGAAAGGACACACCTGGAAAGCTGCTGCCTGTTCTATTGAGATCTTCCCTCCCTAAGATCTCCACCTAAAGCCCTCAAAGGAGGACCCTGCGCTTCCCTCCAGGGAGCACACTGGCACCTTCCCTCTTCTCTCCCCCTCCTTGCAGGTGGCTCACCTTGACCTCCTCACTCCAAGCTCCGAGGGCCCTTCTGTGCCTCTGCAACTTGTTTCCTCAGCCATTTCTTCTATCATCATTTCTTACACTTCTACGACTTTTTGAATAAATGTTCCTACAGTTGGAGTCTTAGCTCTGAATTCTCTCCTAGCCAGAACCCAAGTCCAAGGCTGCTGAGCCCAGGTCTGGTCTGACCCCACCAGTCAGACACCTGGTGCCCTTCCCACCGCTGCCAACATGATGGTGACGTGACTCAAGTTGTGAAACTCAGACTGTCTGGTCATGACACAGTCGCCAGGATTCTGGAGAAGCCCACCAGGAGTGCCGGGCAGACCCAGCCCAGTGCTGGGTACTAGCTGGGCCCAATGTGCCCCACCAGCTCCTCGCTCTGCACGGGGTGGACCTGGGTAAGTTTTCCTTGGAATTCCAGACCTTCTTGTTTTAAGGTAAAGGGCTGACGTTCTTTGAGCTATATTTTTTTAAATCCTCGAGGTGGAGCTAAAGGTTAAGTACTGAGAGACCCTAGGCTGTAGATAAGAAGTGAGATAACTAAGGACAGGAAAGAGAGAAAATGGATGACTGCTTTTTAATTTTGGTCTTAGAAATGGATTTATTTTCTGAGGGTCTGAACAACACCCTCTGCTGGATAAGTGAGAGCCTAAATTCGTTCAACTCCGAAGATAAGGGGCCGCCTCCCTCCCTACTAGGCCTCTTAAAGAATCAGGGATGCTAGAAACATGGAAGGCAAGTCACTAGCTCACCTACTACAGATGAGAGTTGTGGGACCAGTTTTCTAGGTACCCCTTTCATGGAGAGGCATGATGGAGGGGAAGCTAGCTAGTATGGAGGCCAACAAGCAGGGATGCCTGGCTTGGCACAGGCTTCATGTAGTATGGAGTCACCTGTCTGAACCGAGTGAGCCCATCGTTACAGTGCCCGGCCATCACTGTGGCCACTGGTAACTGCCCCCAGGGCCCAGGGTAGCCCTCTATACCCAGAGAGCAGGGCATCCCTGTGGAGTGCAGTCCATCTGTCTGAGCAAAATAAGTCCATCTCCCCATTGCTAGCCATCGTGGAGACCATGGGTAAGCCTACCTCAGGGCACGAGGGATGCATTCCACACCCAAGGTAGCTCCCAGGCAAGAGGGAATGTGCTGTGGTTCTCAGCACAGGGCAGCTCAGAGACTACAGGGACACTTCTACTTGTGGCTTAGAATACACCTGTCTCTCCGTAGCTGGGGAACAGTCCACAGTACCTCGAGCCACCCAAATTTGACCCTAAATCCCTCAGCTTCTTTTGCAACATAGCCTGGCCCCACTGTAAAGTGGGCAATAGAGTGGGTTGGCCAGTTAATGGCACCGTTAAGTTTAATACTGTCATGCAGCTAGACCTGTTTGGTTGGTCCCAGGAAAACGAACTGAGGGTTCATATATCCAAGCCTTCATAGCTCTCAGGGATGACCGCAGCTATGACTACCTGTAATGTAAACTAGATCCCTCTGTAACTGCTGCAGACCCTGGAAGAAAAATATACCTGCATGGAAAAGAAAAATCTAAAACTGAGTGAATTAATGTCAGTCCTTTGAACCCAGTTCTTGAGCTATTACAAATGAAGTCTCTACAGGGCCAGAGGTGTGGCTTCAGAATCAATTCAAATCCTAAATGCAAGTTTCTGGGTGGTGATCCTCATTAAAAGGAAAAAACCTTAGCCATCTTAGTAGATCAAATTAACTTGTTTCAGCTGGTAAACACTGATTGTTAGGTAAGTCTTAAATTCACCTACTTTTGGCTTATTTTCTTTTTTTACAGAAAACCTAGAAAATACTTTATTAGAAGTACTAGAGGCCTGGTGCACAAAAATGCATGCACTCAGGGGAGTCCCTCAGCCCAGCCTGCGCCCTCTCACAGCCCAGGAGCCCTGTGATCAATTGCCCCACAGAGGGAGGCCCCACACACCAGCTGGCCAGGTAGCCTGGGCCTCCCTCTGCAGGGTGATCGTGGGCGATGGCGTGGCCCCTCGACCAATTGTATCGAACCTGCCTTGGCTGGTCTGGCACCAGTGCATGTCATAGTGCGGTCATCCAGACGGTCATTCTGCTGTCCAGCCGTCTGGGAGATCTGCATACTATGCTTTTATTATTCTAGATTATTCTAGATTACAGATGTCTCTTAGGAGTGTGAGTGTTCCCAACGCGGAGCCTATGTTCCCAGGAGTTATAAAATGACTCACTAATCTAAAGAATGCTGATAGCGTTTTAGCTGTCGCCAAAAAATAAAAATCAGATTTCTAAAAGTTAAGAATCCTAATTAAATTGGAAAGAAATTATGTTTTGGTAATAGAAGGTATAAGTTATAGAAATATTTTTTGAAGGAAAAGGAAGAAAGTAAGTTGCTATAAACTTACTTTCTGTTATTTCTGAATGGGTAAAAAATTTTGTGTAAGTTATAGATGATTTGTGAAGAGAAATCTTGGGAGGAGATTATATAAATAAGCTAAATAATAAACTTAATTAAACAAATGAATTTAAAAATAAAAAAGTAAGCTAACACAGAGTTAGAGTTTGGTTCTTTACCACTCTTTAAAGCAAATTGGTAAGTTATATATTTTTCTCCCTACTACATGATCCTTCCAGATTTGGTCATTCTTAACCATTTGTTTGCCATAAGCATCTATAGATGCAAGTGGTGGACCTTTTTAAATTAAATTCAAAATATCATGGCAGTTAACTAGTCAATGAGTGAGTCATGGCAATACATTTCTTTGCATGAATTCAATAAGACCAGTTTCCAATTGCTGTTTCATTAAACAAGACACTGACTGGAGTGTCATGTCTGAGAGAGATATACTTGGACTCTGGACGTCACCAGAAACCTTAAGGAACTGAGATTGACTTTTGAAGCTCATACAAGCCACTTGGAGAAACTCAGAGGGTTAACTTGAAATGCAGGCAGATAGGGCAGGGGTCCCGTGGAAAACAAAGGCAGGTGGCACACAGGCAGGGTCAGGCACCAACCAAGCAGAAATAACAAAATGTTTCTGGACTCAAAGCAGGAAGCATGGGAATGAAGGGAGGGCCTACAGCAACAAGGTGAACAAACACACAGAAACAGAAAGTTTAGCACAGGAACAGAGAAAGGACACAGAGAAACAGGGAAAGTTCAGGCCCGCTGGTGGGCAAAAACAACTGAGGGAATTAATCAGGTGCCGACACAGATAAACATAGAGCAGGCTTGTAGCAAATATAAACCCCTGGACGACAGGGCTTTAAGGGGCAGCCCATTACTGGATCACCCTCCCCTTGCGGGGAGACACAACCCCAGGAAAACACATTAACTCACTGTTCCGGTTATCAAAATGACCTGGCACTATGCCTATTCATATGGCTCATGGCAGGTCTTCCAAGTAAGAAGAGAAGGTTGATTTCCTGGGAGATGGCAAAGCAGGAACCTCATGACATCTTTGGGACCTCAAGGAATTGAGAAATTCACCCAAGCTTATAGGTATTGCAGACAATTCTAGTTGCAGGCAACCAGGTGGCTCAGCTTGTTTACTCTGGGGGGCTAACTAAAGCTTAATCATGGGATTCCAGAAAAGCAGATTTAAAAGAGTCTAGACAATCAACTGCTATTTTCATTGTGTTTATGCAAATAACCAGGCCAAATTGAAACTGGACTTAATGCAATAAATAAATTGGTCTTAGTTTGGCTCTCTAATAAAAATGAGGGTGATTTTAGGGGAAAAATTATGTTTCAAAGGAATCTATAATGTAGATATGAAGATTAGAGTCTAGTTCAATTCATTGTCTTCAAAATGTTATTCTTCACCTATAAATTAAAGTGGACCCTGAATTTTTCTAGTTTTCTTAAATATTTGGCTACAACCTCCAAACTAATGTTTCATTTTTCTTCCATCATTTGACCTGGAATTACTGAGGACTAAAATGCTTGTCTTTCACTGCACCACTCTTCATACTTGTTCTATATTTTGCCCCAATAATATTAAAATGTAACAGTTTGTCTCCAACAGGTATTAAGTCCTACTTGCACTCAGGGAATACCACCCTAGACATCACTGCCACCTCCTTCCATGTCCAGGTCTCGTCATCCCTCAGTCAGAGAGCAAGGATCTCTTGGATCCGAAAGCAAACAACATCCCTCTTCAGTAGAGAGCAGTCACAGAGGACATCCTGTGCCCCTTTCCTCTGAAAGAATTCAGAGTCAAGATCCTTGAAGGGGGATGTGGTGGGCATTAGACAGACAAGAGCAGGGCAAGGGCGACAGGCAGGTATAGAAGGTCACCAGGTGCACAGCCCTGAGTGCCTAGCAAAGCACACTGTGGGGTGAGACTGTAAAGGTCAACTTTCCCCAGTTCCTCTGAAGCTCAGTAGCACTTACTGTTACTGCTAGAGATAAGGAAATAGTCATGCTCCAGTCAAAATTTATGAGTCTGTATCTTGTGTTGAGAAATAGAGCAACAAACTTTGTGTGTCACCTTTTTATGGTTTTTGGGAATAAAAGCTTGCTTCTGCATCTGGTTGGGGCTGCAGAGTCAGTCCTCACTTCGGTGGGGTGCTGGCACTGCAGTCAGCTGGCCAGCTCAATAAATCCTCGCTTGCTGCTTAAGACCTAATTGGAGTTGGTGGTCTTATTCTCGCGAATGTTGCTCCACAACATTTGGAGGCCCCAGTGTGATACCCGGCAGGGGTGAGAGGGACCCCCTATCCAGGGCAGGAGGCTCTCCCCATCCACCGCTGGGCAAGCAGCAAGGACCTATTGAAAAATCCTGCAGGAAGCAAGGACTAGAGGCGCCTGGAGTAAAATCTCACAGTGGGGAGTCAAGTGGAGGGCTGGACACAGCACTATCTCCCAACTCCAGTCAGTGACCACGACGGTGGTCACGGCATCTGGCAAGTGTAACTTTCGGTTGCACAGAATTTGTCTGTCTGGTCTTTGTTGTCTTGGTGTTTGTTGTCAAAATGGGACAGGGGTAGTCTGCTTCTATGTGCAATGTTTTCTTAAGAATTTTCAGGCCTCCAAGAAGACAGCTGGAGATTACGGATATGATGTTAATGCTTTTGCTTTACAGTAGGTCTCTGTTGGGGACAGTATCCGCTCTGACTGGGGGAGGAAGAGAGCCAAAAACTGCTCTGGAGCGGGTGTAAGATGGGGTAGTGGTGGTAGGATTCTCTAGATAGGGTAGTAGGCGCTCAGCCTGCTGATATGGAGGAATCCTAGGCTGGGGGCAGGGAGATGGTCAGAGAGATCAGGAATAATAGAGGAGAAGGATTTGAGCCTCTGGGGCTTAGAGTAAAGAAGGAAAAATCTAGGAGGGAAAGCAGCTAAGGACAGAGTAATCTGTTAATGCAGAAAAGGGCAGCATTGGCAAGGAGAGAGAGGTTTTTGTTGATTTTTACTTATCTGAACTATGCTGGACTTAAGGCCGCAAGCTGCTACTAAGCACAGTAAATTTTTCTCTGCCCTGTTCTGTTCTCTTTAACCCTTCCAATACTAAATTAGACCGATACAATATACTTGAAATTCCATAAACGTTAATCCAAGAAAGCTGGCTGTTGACTTAACAGTAATCATTAAAGGATTGAGGTTTCTCAGAATAAGGAATTACTGAGTATAAGGTCTGAGGCATGGTTATGCATTTTTAAAGGACATAGAAGGTTTAAAGGCTAATTTGAAAGTGTGAAATTTATAAAGGTTGTGTATGTGATAAGAAGTAGAAGAGAAATGTTGAAAGGAAATTAATGAAATTATACAGGCCAGTAAGCCAGAAACAGTAAATAATTTACATTCTGCCTCCCTAAACAGAGGGTAAATAGTTATGCCAAAGTACTTAGGGGGGACTGATAAAAGAAACCCAACAATTACTGTTTTGTTATAACTCTAGAGAGTCAAAAAAAAAAAAAAAAACTAGCAAGGAAAATAAGATCTTAAAGCAGGTCAGTATATTTTACTCCTTATACAATTCCTCAGAAATTTGGACATTTCTTTGCATAAATTCAATAAGACTGGTTTCCAATAATGGTTTTATTGACTGAAAACTTTGACAAGAGTATCATGTTTTAAAGAACTCTGAATGAACTCTGAAGACTTAAAGCCAATAAGAGTGCCACGGAGAAAGCCTGGTATCTTGCTTGGTAGCCTTGAAAATAGCTGGCACTGGAGCATCAGGCCCATACCCTACCATTGCTGGTAGTTGGTCAGAGTAGAAGGGGAGCAATAAAGGTGCCTCTGCATCTCTGTAGGAATCCCACACACTCTGGGGCGTGATGAGTAGGAGGGCTGCTGAGAAGGACCTTAAAGCAAGAAAAATGGGCCCTGCAGGTGAGGAATTCACCTAACTTAACAAATATTGCAGGCAGGCCTGATGGCAGCTGGATAGCTTGGCTTCTTGGCCCTATGGGGCACATCAAGATTCAATCATGAGATTCCAGCAAAGATAGCCAGTTACCATTCTTGCTGTGTTTATGCAAACAATCAGGCCAAATTAAATACAATAAATAAATTAGTCTTGATTTGGCTCTTTTAATAAACAGAGGGGTAATTTTAAGGAGAAAAACTCTGTTTCAAGAGGTTATTAAAACTGAAATGTTTTATTTCCCTTCCACTGGACCATTTGTTACAGTTTGTCTCCTCCAGGTCACAAGCTCACCTCCTTCTGTGCCCAGGCCTCATAGTCCCTCTGACAGACAGCAAGGATCTCTTAGCTCTGAGAAACTTCTGACCCACCTCTGCACGAAGCAGCTACAGAAGAGAATCATCACCCATTTTCCCTGAAAGAATTCAGAGCCAAGATCCTTGAGGTAATATAGTACGCAGTTAGACAGACATGAGCAGAGCAAGGACGATGGGCCAACTGGCACTACCAGATATAACTAAGTCTTTCACCTCTATGTATGTAAGACAAGGGGACTCCCCAGAAGCAAGAGGGAACTAGGCTGCAAACGAAGCAGCCTAGGAGGCTTCCCTGAGACCAGTAGGGCCCCTTGAGGTACTACTGGCCATACCTCCCAGAGAACTAAATCATGTTTGGCAGACTACCACCCCTCCTTCCCTGCTTACGGGAAGAGGACTTGCCCAGTTATCTACCCGTAATTTGCTTAAGTCCTTACAGGCACTCCAGAACTGTTCCATGTCAATCACCGGCTGATGCAGGCAGTACATAAAGAGGACTAGAAGCAGTCGCCCGTGGCTCATCCCATCTACATTCCAGGGGGACATGGTCTGGGTGAATTACCACGACCCTGGTAGCATCGAGCCTCACATATAGAAGGACCTCCAGATAGACTATGCCTTTGGGGACACGGACCAGCAGCCATCCCTTTAGAGGACGTCCAAGGGACGGGGACTTGTATCTTACCTACCAACTACGCTCTAAACTCCTCCCCCTATGCCAAAGTCTGTGACACCACCATCCTGCCACCTAGAAACTATTCAGGGCAAATGCCTCCTTGATTTCATATCTTAGAGGAGGGCGCTGAATCAAGGATTTGATTCCAGTAAAGACCAGTAGGGAATGTAAAGATCAACTTACCCCAGCTAGTTTGTAGCTCAAGTAGGACTTACTGTTATTGCTAGAGATAAGGAAATAGTCATGTTCCAGTCAAAACTTATGAGTCTGTATCTTGTGTTGAGAAACAGAGCAATAAACTTTGTGCGTCACCTTTTTGTGGTTTTTGTGAACAGAAGCTTACTTCTGCATCTGGTTGGGGCTGCAGTGTCAGTCCTCACTTCGGTGGGGTGCTGGCGCTGCAGTCAGCTGGCCAGCTCAATAAATCTTCACTTGCTGCTTAAGACCTAATTGGAGTCCGTGATCTTATTCTCGCAAATATTGGTCCACAACAGGATCTTATCCCCTGAGTGACCTTCCTCCCAGAGCATATTACTTTAGACCTCTGACCTTTCCTCCCCAGAGGTTAACATCTAGGCATCAGTTGTAGTTCAGCTCCAGGCCCAGAAGAGCAGCAAAACCAGACAAGTGTCCCCACGGCTGATGTCAGAACCAGCTGCACTAGGTAATAACCCCCTGCCCTGGCGCTGACCTTGGAGGAGACCATGACCCTGAGAGGACACACATGGAAAGCTGCTGCTTGTTCTATTGAGATCTTCCCTCCCTGGGGCCTCCTGAAGATCTCCACCTAAAGCCCTAAGAGGGGGCTCCCTCCAGGGAGCACACCTTCCCCTTTTCTCTCCCCCTCCTTTCAGGTAGGTCACCTTGACCTCCTCATTCCAAGTTCCAAGGGTCCTTCTGTGCCTCTACAGCTGGTTTCCTCAGCCCATTTCTTTTGCCATCATTGCTTCCACTTCTGTGACTTTCTGAATAAATATTCTCTTATAGCTTAAGTCTTGACTCTGAATTGACTCCTAGCCAGAACTCAAG
The DNA here is from genome assembly GCA_004026665.1 of Murina feae. NCBI lineage: Eukaryota > Metazoa > Chordata > Mammalia > Chiroptera > Vespertilionidae > Murina > Murina feae. The sequence continues at coordinate 1,798 of PVJC01034387.1, read as the reverse complement.
TACCAAGGTTGCTGAGTCTGACCCACCTGTCTAACACTTGGTGCCATTCTCACTGCCCCCATCATATCCATAATAATAAAAGCATAATATGCTAATTAGACCAGACATCCTTCCTGACTACCTTCCAGATGAAGTCAGAGCTGCAAGGGAAGCCTGGGTCCCAGGTTCCAGAGGGAACCCGGTGCCAGCAGCCAGAGGAAAAAAGGCCTACTTCTGTACAAATTTCGTGCATTGAGCCTCTAGTCCATAAATAAAATAAAGACTTTTCAACATGAAAAACACAAATGCCTGAGGAATACGCTAACTTATTCTGAACCTTCCTCTACTTATTTTCTTAAAAGACAGAGAGAGAATAGGAGAATTTTTATATTTTGTAAGCTTCTGGTTACATTCTTAAATAAGAGTAAATTAATCCAAAATAGAAATACATTCTATCCCTGCCAAAACCAAAAGAACTAATCCTTTAAAAAAATTCATTATTGTATCATCACCAGCATAGCTGTTTTTAAAATAGTTTATTAGGTACCTGCTTGTTGGCAATTATATGTCTTTGGGGGGAAGATGAATAAAAGGATTCAGAAAAAGAGAGAGGAGTGATAACTTCAGAAAGGCTTGGATCCCAGGCCTGCCTTTGTTCTTGGAGGATGTGATGCTATCTGCCTCCGAGGTTGAGGTTGCTGCATGAATTCGAGTAGGTTCCTATGTGATGCAGAACTAGTCCTTAAAAAACTCTGATTCACTTCATCCACTCTACACTTTATAGCCAGTAAGTCTTTACCACGTAAGATTACTTCCATTTTTCAAATTTTTTAAAGTTGATTTGAGAGAAGGAGAAGAACAGGGAGAAGAAGGGGGAGGAGAGAAAGGAAGGGAGAGAGGGAGGGAGGGAAGGAGGGAGGGAGGGAGGGAGGGAGGGAGAGGGAGAGGGATCTGCTGCTCCACCTATTTATGCATTCATTGGTTGCTGCCCTTTATATGTGTCCTGACTGGGGATCAAGCCCCGGCCTTGGTGTATGGGGACAATGCTCTAACCAACTGAGTTACCCAGCCAGGGTGAGATTAATTCTAATATCTAGTGAACTGTTTTAAAAAGAAAATAGTAGAAACAGTACAAAACTTACTATGGCTAATTAGTAAAAGGCTGTATGTTCATCTTAGTCTATACTGGGTGTTCTCAATGTGGGAGCTGTCACACTAGGGGCTCAGGGTGGTTCTTGGAGGTGGAGGGAAAGCCTAATGCTTGCATGTACAGAGCATAAAAAAATGCCCGCCAGCATGGCTCAGCGTTCGAGCAGTGACCTATGATCGAAGAAGTTGAGGTTTGATTCCTAATCAAGGCACACGCCCGATTGCAGGCTTGATCCCCAGAGTGGGTGTGCAGGAGGCAGCCGATTAATGATTCTCTCATCACTGATGTTTCTACCTCCCTCCCTTCCTCTCTGAAATCAATAAAAAATATTTTATACATACACACACACACACACACACACACTCTCACACGTACAATACATGAACAGATATACTAGAGAGAGTTTAAAATTTTCATGGGGTGACTAGAAAAAATATCTTAAAAGGATTCTTCTTAGGGAGGTGATAATGAAAATAAGGTTAAGAAACACTGTGGTATTCTATGAGAGTACACTGAAACTGTTAGTTCTCAACATCGTTGTCATATTTTCCAATTAAAATAAATCAAAATACAACCAATTTCTAACTTGTTTCAAGAGTTTTTCTTCAAGGACTTGTACCAATCTACTCTATAAAAGCGAAATAGTAAAATTGACCGTTTCTTCGGGAC
>PVJC01034386.1:0-18858 GCA_004026665.1 Murina feae | reverse complement strand
TATTTTTTTACTTACTGCTTCATACACACACACACACACACACACACACACACACACACACACACTAGGGGCCCAGTGCACAAAAATTTGTGCACTCAGTGGGGTCCCTCAGCCCGGCCTGTGCTCTCTCGCAGTCTGGGACCCCTCAGGGGATGTCCATTTGCAGGCATGCCTGGCCAGCCTGGGTGAGGGGCTGAGGACCATTTTCAGGCTGGCCATATCCCCTTCAGGGTTCAGGTCCCTACTGGGGTGTTTGGCCAGCCTGGTCAGGGGCTGAGGGCTGTTTGCAGGCTTGCCACAGCTCCCATTGACTCAAGGTCCCAGTGAGGCTGGCTGGAAGCAGATTTCTGGGGTTTATTTATCTTCTATAATTAAAACTTTGTTTCCTTGAGCCAAGGCCTAGTCAGGCAATGAAGCCTCCTGTTTGCTTCAGCTCCGTGGCTTCTATAATCGAAATATTGTTGCCTTGAGCAGAAGCACAGCCAGCCTAGACAGGCAGTTTCCTCCATCGCTGGTGCAACAGAAGCCTCCTGTTTGCTCTAGCTCTGTGGCTGCTGGCCGCCACCTTAGCTGGGTTAATTTGCATACAGCCACTCTGATTGGCTGGTGGGCATGGTGTGGCTGGTGGGCATGGCTTAGGTGTAATGGAGTGAAGGCCAATTTGCATATTACTCTTTTATTAGATTATATATGTATATATGCAAGATTTTATGTGTATGTATATATGTTCTAGGGGCCTCGTGCACAAAAATTTGTGCACTTGGTGGGGTCTCTCAGCCCGGCCTGTCCCCTCTCGCAGTCTGGGACTCCTCAGGGGATGTTCACCTGCTAGCTTGCCTGCCCAGCCTGGGTGAGGGGCTGATGGCTGTTTGCAGGCTAGCCAAGCCCACCAGTGGGGACCCTCACCCCATGGAGCTGTGGCCAGGTTGGGTGAAGGGCTGAGGGCCATTTTCAGGCTGCCCACAGTCCCTTTACGGTTTGGGTTCCTACTGGGGTGCCTGGCCAGCCTGGGTGAGGGGCTGAGGGCTGTTTTCAGGCTGGCCACAGCTCCCATTGACCCAAGGTCCCAGTGTGGCTGACTGGAAGCAGGTTTCTGGGGTTTATCTTCTGTAATTGAAACTTTGTTGCCTTGAGTAGAGGCCACATCTGGCCTAGGCAGGCAGTGTCCTCCATTGCTGGCCCCCTGTTTGCTCTAGCTCCATGGCTGCTAGCCGCCATCTTGGCTGGGTTAATTTGCATACAGCCACTTTGATTGGCTGGTGGGCGTGGCTTGGCTGGTGGGCATGGCTTAGATTTAACAGAGTGAGGGTTAATTTGCATATTTCTCTTTTATTAGATTAGATATATATCACTTTCTTTAATACTTTGTACTTATTGCTTCTTTGTTGTTTTCAGCACAAAATAATTTTTAAGTTGAAGAAGCATATTTCATAGTAACATATCCTAGTTTCCTTCAGCTTCATATATATATATATATATATATATATATATATATGTCACATATGCACAAAATTTAATATTTAAAATTATCAAATTCTATGTAGTAAATAAAATAAAATTTACCACAACTCACTATTCCTCTCTGGAGGCAACCACCACCATCAAGTCTTATATGTTCTTCCAGATTCTTCCACAATGATAGGCTTTTAAAATCCAAATGATAGCATACTCAATATTCTTTTTTATTGAACAATATACTGTGATATTCCTTTATCCCATATCTCTCTGTATAGAACGTCTTTTATCTTTGTACTAGGGGCCCGGTGCACAAAAATTTGTGCACTCGGGGGTTGGGGGTCCCTCAGCCAGGCCTGTGCCCTCTTGCAGTCTGGGATACGTTGGGGGAGATATCCACCTGCTGGCATGCCTGGCCAGCCTGGGTGAGGGGCTGAGGGCCATTTTCAGGCTGGCCACAGCCCCTTCAGGGTTCATGCACTGGGGGGTGGGAGGGCTGGTGAGTGCAGGCCTGGACGTTTCCCACCGGAAGGCCCACAATCGCACATGCCTGGTGGGCCCCCACCGCTGAGGGGACACACCTGGCGCAGAGCTGGGTGGCGAGCCAGGGGTGGACGCTGGTGCAGGATCCCTTGGTGGGGCCCTGCTACTGAGCAAACACACCCGGGGTGGAGCCAGGCAGCAGACTGGCTTCAGATTCTCTGCACTGTGCAGCAGACGCTCCCGCACGCCCTGTGGAGGCCCCTGGGGGGCGGATGAAGGTAGCGGACCCTGGACGGGTGCTCCTGCATGCCCCCGAGGAGGCCCCCGGGGGGCAAAGCCAGGCAGCAGACCCAGGACTGCTGCTCCTGCACACCCTGCAGAGGCCCCCGCACTCCCACATGCCCCAGGGAGGCCCCCAGGGGGCGGAGCCAGGCAGTAGATCCGGGACAGGAGCTCCTGGACTCCCTGAGGAGGCCCTGGGGGGTGGAGCCAGGCAGTGGACCTGGGACGGGCGCTCCTGGATGCCCCGAGGAGGCCCCAGGCTGGACCCCCCCCCACCCCCGCCAACTGAGCTGACACACCTGGCACAGCTATGCTGGCCACGGAGGCTCCCAGTGCAGAGCCGCCCTGCCAGCCTCCATCTTGGCTGGGTTAATTTTCATGCAGCCACTCTGATTGGCTGGTGGGCCTGGCTGTGAGCAGAGGTTCAGCCAGCCTAGGCAGGCAGTTGCAACAGAAGCCTCTGGTTTGCTCTAGCTCCATGGCTGCTGGCCTCCATCTTGGCTGAGCTAATTTGCATACAGCCGCTCTGGTTGGCTGGGAGGTGTGGCTTGGCTGGTGGGCGTGGATTATGTGTCTCAGGCGACAGGCAATTTGCATATTGCTCTTTTATTCTATTAGATAATCATTTTTTTCTTTTATGTTTGGAGTCTGTCTGAGCAATGTTGGGGTGCATAGGCTTTACTAAGCTCATTTTGTCCATTTGGAAGCTTCAAAACTATTTCTAGAAGGAATTGCTAGAACATAGTGCATTGTTCCTTTATTTAGAGAGGCAGTATTACTAATTTGTATCCCAAATTTGTAAAGTGGAAGATAAAATTTTCCCCAACACCCATTAAATAATGTTTTAATAAGTTCCAAATATTTCTCCATTTGGAGATGTAAACAACATAACTGCTATTTACATGTTATCCAACTTTGAATTAAATTAACCAGACTTCTATATCCTTATAATGTATTTAGTTTTATGCACACTACCTATTTATAACCTTGACTGGTGTTTTATTAGGCATTTAACAATTATTTGGTAGATCTCTTTACTTATTTAGTTGTTTATTCCTTTGCCCATGATATGAGTCACATTCTTCCATTCCCTCATATCTCTCTTGATGTTGTTTATGGCTATTTTTGTCATAAGGAATTTTTTAAAGAGTCAAATGTATTAATATTTTCTTTAATGACTACTAAGTTTCATCTCAGGTTTAAATCTCAGGTTTTTGCTCATCTGAGATTATTAGAATAAAAGTATTCTCCCATATTTTCTTCGATATTGTTTCTTTCATTTTAATCTTTACTTTTTGAATAAGTGAAATATAACACATTTGCAAGACAGTGAACAAAGCTCAGTAAATTGTCAACATTCAGGTAGTCTTTTTCATCTCATGGCACACCTAAACTAATTATTAAAATTCTGCAGCACACCAAAAATATATTCTATTTTTGCCAATCTGAGAAAAAAATTATATATTGATTCATTTACATAGGGTGGCTATTGTTGTGTTGGCTGTGGTCAATTTTTTATTTGACAGTCTGAGCGGGGGAAAAGGTCAGTGATCCTGACTAAATAGCTAGGTATTGCATGTTTTAAAAATTCTTGTGGCACACTGGTTGAAATTCCTGCTCTATGTCATACCAAAGTGAAACAAAGAAGTGAATTCCCTGACTCTTATCCTCAAACTGAGAGGCTCGCTCTTATTGTTAGGGGCAGAAATAGAATATTGGGGACCAACTATAAAGGTAAGAAATGTTAATCATGCTCTGTTAACTGTGATTGTTTTGTTCTGATTAAAGAAGGCATATTCTAACCTGGCTGAGTGTGGTACTTGGCCTGGAAGCTCACCTGGAAATGCAGCCCAACCTCCCCATCAAGGAGCTGCCTATTATCACGGAAAGATTAACAACTTCGTTGCAGAAACCAGAGCCACCAGCCCTTTGAAGGCCCCCAGTCTTTGCATACCTATAGGCCTTGGAAAATCTCCAACCTGAATTATCTACAAACTGCCCATTTGGCATACTTTTTTGCCTGCTTCCCGATGTAATCATTGTCCTTCTACCCAATATAAGCAGCCGTTGCGGAGCAGATTTTTGTGGATGACCTGCAGCTCTCCTGTACTGCCAGGAATATTTGAATAAATGTTCGTATGTGATTCACCCCTGTCTCTGCTTAATTGGCTCAAGTAGTGACAGGCAGCATGGACCCGTTGATTGTTCGGTTACATTAGTACAGTATCACTGCAATGATATTCAGCCTCATTAAATGGGAACCAGGAGAGAGGTTTACAGTGTCTGGTACCTGTGACCACTTGATTGTGATCTTCCATTTTCTTTCCCCCATCAGGAAGTTAATGATTGCAAGGGAAACCAAGTGAATGCACTGAACGTGCAGCTGAGCTTCCCTGGTTAAGGAGAAAAATGTAATGAAAGTTACTGTATTCCCAACCTTGTTTTATGATGAAAAGACTGGGATGCATGGGCTCTTCCCATGATTGTTGAAAGGTTTGCTGCTCATGCACCAGTCACTTAGTTCATAGCACACAGAGGATAGTAAGGGAGATTGTGAACCATCTGGAAGATGAGGACAATGAATATTACAAAATTGTACTCTATCCCCATGAGGTTAGAATTGTTAAGCAGCTATTCCACAGATGTGACCCTGGATGAATTCCATGCCAAAGGTCTCCCTGAAAGAGTTATCTGATGACTTGAATCAGAGTTACTGACTTCCAACTGTAGACACCACTGCATACCAGTTCAAGCACTGCAAAGATAAATAATTACCACTAGGATATCCATACCTTTCGTAGTTGTCGTTTCATGCCTTATATCTCCCATGGGTCTGGAGGTAAGAGAACATTGGCACAAAGACCAACACAAAGACTGCCTGAAGAATTAAATGATACAAACACCCCGAATAAAGTCATTCTTTGGCAGTGTTTATGAGTACATTCTTCACCATTGACCAGTATCATCTTCAAAATTGTCACCTCTCAGCCTTCTATATTTCAACAGCCTGGGTTTCTGATGGAACTGAGTATGACAAATAGAGACCATTTCTTGGGAATAAGTGGTCCAACTGATAAGTAAGGGTTAATCTTTCAGATTTCCTGCAGGTTGGTCACTCAGAAAAGAAGCTGGTCTCCTATAGAATACCATGAAAACTGGGTACAAATGAGTAATAAATTAAATGATGGAAGAATGTTAAGAATGTGGATCATGTTAATGGTTGACCATGTCACATAGGGCAATAAATTATTTACTTCTCTGCTATTTCTTCCCCTTGTCTTATTCTCCCATTTCTCACTGACTTCCCAGATTTTCATGTTGCATTTATTTAACCTTTATCCACTTATATATTGGAGGATTTCTAGCCTCCAATTATTTTGTTGTCCTGCTTTAGTAAACCTGTTCATCTATGGCATAGTCTCGACCCTTGGGACCTAATATATGTTGGTCTGAACAAGAAGGACATTGAACTTGAAGAGCACAAAAAGGAATGTCTGAGCTCTGAATTCTGACGTGGCTAAATAGGGCTGATACTTCCAATCACAATGGTGTTGGGTCCCAGGAAAAGGGATTCTGGAACTCTGTGTATGAGTCCAAACATAATTTGTAATGACCTAAAAACCTGCTACTGCTCCAATCTTCATGAAATTCCACTAATTAGCACAATTGTAGAAGATTTGACATTGTGCATTGTCTGGCCATTTCCCCTTATTTAACCCAGAGTAGGACTATTTCAGGAGGCCTTAGAGCCCATCTGCTCACTGCTATTCCAGACCATTTTTACATGCTGTGGCATTAGCATTATTTTTATATTTATTGTTTCTATATATTATACATTTCCAATTATATTATTGTGCTTCTGTTATTGTAAATGAAAGCCAACATCTTTTAAGAGCTTAATGCTGCTAAGCCAAAGGTTGAACTCAGGGGTGGACTCTGTGGGGCTGATCCAAGTGGAAAATGGTAGCCATAGATCCCCTGGTTCAGAAATATAATCACGGGAGAATAAACTATTTCTTTCAGAAAGAGGAATCTTCCAGACCCTAAGGATTAATGGTCCTGTGGGAGATGGGCTGGGAGTAGAAGCCTATTGCAGCATAAACATTGATATTCCTTTGTAGGCATGACAAATAAAGTCAGGAGAGTTACTGCTATAATCTGATCCTGGTCATGGCTAAGACAGGTGATGCTACTCAAGGCTGAACTCTGGGAGTGAGGCACCAGAAATGAGGTTTGAGAAATAAGTGACAAACTAGAAATCTCTGAAACTGAAGCTGTGTAACACAGCTCTATAAGGTAGGTGTTGTTTTAATATTCTTGGTAGGGTACAGTGTCTTACTTTATTTCTTCTTAATTTCAGTTTTTTTAAAATGTAGGTCAAACAGAGTGTGTTTTTAAAAATTTATCTTTATTGTTGAAAGTATTACAGTTGTCCCATCTCCCTCCCACATATTGACTCCCCCTCCACCCCACTTCTGCCCCCTCCCCAGGCCTTCACTACACTATAATCTGTGTCCATGGGTTACGCATATATGCATATAAATTCTTTGGTCAATCTTTTTTAACGTATGTTTCTTTCTATCCAGAATTTATAGAATAAATTTCTATAGAAATTTCAATAGAAAATTTCAGCAAACCCTTGGAAGTAAGTTCTTCCTTTGTCTTACCTGACTCTCACTTAGCTAAGAGAACCTTTCAAGCAAAAGTACCCCCAACTCCAACTTACCACACAAGCCATGTATCACAGAAGAAAAAAATAAGGAAGAAGAGGAAGAGTTTGATTTTTTCTTTACTCCTCCTGAAATCTGCTTCCTTTTCCTCAGAAAGTTATTGACTTTTCTAAAACCCTTGTTTTGCACCTTATTAAAGCTGTTCACATACTAGAGGGCTAACAGAATATTCCTTAGAATTCAAATTGAAGTGTCATCCCATGTCTTAAAGATAATTAATGTTCATTATTAACTTTATGTTAAATCATCCCTATGATGCACTTTTATATCTGCTTAGATGTCACTTTGTTAAGACTTAACTGCATGATAAATTTAAAATGACACAGTTCCATCATTGCCCAATTGTCATCATTGTTTTCCTTTAAGGCACTTATATCTCCTATATCTATATTTGTCTATCTATCTATACACATTTACATAATGATTCATTTTTAATAAGCCTATGTAATAATCTTATGACTCACACTGACCACCAGGGGGGCAGACGTTCAATGCAGGAGCTACCCCCTGGTGGTCAGTGCCCTCCCACAGGGGGAACACTGCTCAGCCAGAAGCCAGGCTTATGGCTGGTGAGCACAGTGACAGTGGCAGTGGCAGAGCCTCTCCTGCCTCCATGGCAGGCTAAGGATGCCCGACTAATGGCTTAGGCCTGCTCCCCATGGCTCCTGGACTGTGAGAGGGTGCAAGCAGGGCTGAGGGAACACCCCTCCCCGCCGCCACCGCCAGTGCACAAATTTTGTGCACCAGGCCTCTAGTATTTAATATTATAAAATGAAAGATTTTTGTTTGATTTCTTCGCTGTACTTAGCAGAATTGTTAGTATTTTTTCATATATAAATGAGTCCATACTTTCAAGGATGGTATATAATCTTCACAATGTCCTGCTCATTGCTGCTTCAAATTAATTGTATTGTTTTATTTGATGTGGTTTGACTTTAAATGTTTGATAATGTGTTTGTTTTTCCATTTGATTCCAAAGAAAAAACAGAGGGAATGTCCTCCTCCAATGACACCCGCTTCCATCCCTCCTCCTTCTTCCTGCTGGGAGTTCCAGGCCTTGAAGAGATGCACTTTTGGATCGGGTTTCCTTTTTGTTCTGTATATTTGATTGCCCTTTTGGGGAACATCACTATCCTGTTTGTGATCAAGAATGAGCACAGTCTTCATCAGCCCATGTTTTATTTCCTGGCTATGTTAGCCTCTGTTGATCTGGGCCTGTCCACATCTACTGTCCCAAAGATGTTGGGCATATTCTGGTTTTTCTTAAACGAGATTAGCTTTGGGGGTTGTGTCACCCAGATGTTCTTCATTCATATGTTCACTGCTATGGAGACTGTCGTGTTGGTTGCCATGGCCTTTGATCGCTATGTTGCCATCTGCAACCCTCTGCGGTACAGCCTGATTCTCACTAACAGAACTATTGGCCTCATCCTTGTGGTGGTGTTTGGTGTCAATTTCATTTTGGTGATCCCCCTGGTGTTTCTCATCTTGAGGCTTCCCTTCTGTGGACACCGTAGAATCCCCCACACATACTGTGAGCACATGGGGATTGCTCGGTTGGCCTGTGCCAATATAAAGGTAAACATGATATTTGGATTAATTCTCATATCCATGGTGTTTGTTGATGTGGTTCTGATTGTCATCTCCTATATGAGAATACTCCGAGCTGTCTTTCGCCTTCCCTCTCGGGATGCCAGGCTCAAAGCTCTTAATACTTGTGGCTCCCATATCTGTGTTATCCTAGCCTTCTTCACTCCAGCTTTCTTCTCCTTCATGACCCATCGGTTTGGCAGGAATGTTCCCACATACATTCACATCCTCCTGGCCAATTTATATGTTGTCGTTCCCCCAGCCCTAAATCCTGTCATCTATGGAGTGAGGACTAAGCAGATTCGGGAGTGGGTTTCAAGCTTCTTTTTGAAAAAAGACCAACATAAGTTCTCTCACAGATACTCATTTTAAAATAGAGAAAAGCAATGTGTTTCTCAATTACAGATGCTTGCAACAACAACAAGAAAGACTTTGACCTTACTATTATTTTATTTATAATTTTTCTAGATATCCCAACTAGAATATATGATGTGATTACTGTCAAAGCCATCGTGAAAATTTATGTAATACCTACAAGTTTTGGATAATTTAGTTACAAGATTTTATTAGGATTAGGTCTTATAAATGATTGTGTGGAATAAAATGCTTCTTTTTATTTGCAGGAAGTCAATTGTTCTGGCCACATTGCCCAATTTATAAACTTGCCTGCATCAAGGACTACAGGTTTTTAATACTTGTAACAGATTCATTCATTCCTTTCTTACTTGCTCAATTATTTTTATCCAAACTTATTGATACTTTATTATGTACCAGAATCTGATGTCATGTAAATATAAATACAGAAATGTACATGACATTTTAAGGGTCTTATAAAAAGAAACATTTGGAGAAATTTTGCATGGTGTTTTCTCAGAGTCATCATGTAGATGCAGATCTCCCATTAAGTAATTTATTGTTCAAAGTGAACTGGTCAGTCTGTAGATGTGTATACATGCAATACTGCAAAACATATATAAATGTAAATATATTTATATTTTAATCAATCTATCTCCATCTTTATTGAGAGAAACAGAAAGAGGGAGAGAGTGAGAGATAGAGAACTTCATAGAAACATCAATATGGCAGGTTACTCAAGAATGAACACGCCTAAATGGGTGAAATCCTGTACATGTCAATTATGTTTTTGAAGGTCAAATCTAATGCTAGATATAGTAATTATTTTTAGATTCATACATTTTATTCATTCATGCATTCATTAATTATTACACACTGTGTAATGTTGAGCCCTTTCAACTTGCACTTCTTTGTGGCTTTTCAGATTAGCCTCAGTATCTTATCCATGTTTTATAGTTTTTGACCAATGATATGCATTTGGTTAATGTTTACCTAATGGTATGTTGCTACTCACAGTGTAAGTGCTTAATAATTGCATTTTTACTTAAAAATATTATCTTCCAAAGAAGATAAACAACTGGCCAACACACACATCAAAAGGTGCTTAACATCACTAATCATCAGGGAAATACAAATCAAAACCACAAATGACATCACCTTGCTTTTGTTAGGATGGCTATTATCAAAAATAATAAGGGTGAGTGAGGAGGTGAAGAAAAGAGGATACTTCTGCACTGCAGATAGGAATGCAAATTAGTACAGTCATTATGGAAAACAGTATTAATAATGTTCTTCAAAAAGCTAAAACTGGAACTACAATATGATCCAGCAATTCTGCTTCTGGATATTTCCCCAAAGGAAATAAAAATACTAACTTGAAAAGATATATGTACCCTCATGTTTATTGCAGCATTATTTACAATAGACAAGATATTGAAACAACCTAAGTGTCTACTGGTGGATGAATAGATACATAAAATACATAAAAGGAAATAAAAATACTAACTTGAAAAGATATACGCACCCTCATGTTTATTGCAGCATTATTTACAATAGACACTATATATAGTATTTTATGATTCATAACAGTAGCATAACATATATATATATATCCTATCTAATAAAAGAGTAATATGCAAATTAATCATAACTCCGGGACAAAGATGGTCACGCCCATAGCGGTGGGGCAGGATGCTGGCAGCATCACCCTGGAAACGTGAGCCCAGCAGGTATTGCCTCGGAAACCAGTGAGCAGGTCTCGCTCCCTGGAACAGGCAAGCACCGCCAGCAGGCAGCCCCAGAACAGCTTGCTCACGGGGTCACTGTGGCGATGGAGGGAGGAGGAAAGATCAGGGAAGCAGGCAAGGCTGGCCCCCGCCACATCACTGGGGCAAAATCTGGGAAGCAGGCAAGGCTGGCCCTGCACCTCACTGGGGCGAGATCCAGGAAGCAGGCGAGGCCCCCAGTGGGGACACACACACTCACACACACTCACACACAGAATGCCTGTTCTAAGCCTCCACAGTGCAGCTGGGGGCAGGCCCCCAGAGGACACGCACACACACACACACACATGACACCTGCCAGACTGGGGCCATCGGTAGGACATCCACTAAGGGGTCCCGGACTGTGAGAGGGGGCAGGTTTTTCATGCACCAGGCCTCTAGTATATTAGAATATTACTTAGCCATAAAAAAGGAAGTTCTACAATTTTCCACAACACTGCTGGACCTTAAAGACACTATGCTAAGTGGAGTAAGTTAGTTGGAGAAACACAAGTACTGTATGATTTTATTTATATGTAGAATCTTAAAAAAAAACTGAGCTCAAAATAGATACAGGAAATAGATTGGTGGTTGCTAATAGTGTGGGTAGGTGCTAAATGGGTAGAGGTGGTCAAAAGTTGCAAACCTCCAGGCATAAAAATGAGCAAGTCATAACTATGTAATGTACAGTATAGTAACTATAGTAAAAAATATATTGTAGTATACATTTGAAAGTTGCTAAAAAGTAGTCCTTAAATGTTCTCATCACAGGAAAACATTGTAATTACGTAGGTGATTAATGTTAACTAAACTTATTTAATGATCCTTTCATAATATTTACACATATCATATCATTATGTTGCACCCCTGAACTTAATATAATGTTATATGTTAATTATAACTCAATAAAAATTACAAATACCCTTTTTATTGAATGCAGAATATTTGTTTTCTGTAACTATTATAATAAATTACCACAGACTCCATAAAACTTAAAACACCACAAATTTATTATCTTTCTAGAGGCCTGGTGCATGAATTTGTGCATGGGTGGGATCTGGCCAGCCTTCCCCAAAGGGGGCCCATCAGGCTGGGCTGGTGGGGGTAAGGGTCGCGGGTGGTTGGCTGGCCACTGCTGCCCCCCATTGGGGTGCTGGGGGCTGATCGGGGGCCAGGTTGGTCAGGGGACAGCAATCAAGGCACAGATCAGGCTGGCTGGCTGCCACAGTGCCTATCATATCCACCGGTCATTCTGGTCATTCCACCATTCTGGTTGCTGGCCTTTTACATATATAGTTTTTATAATTCAGAAGTCCAGCACAGGTCTCATTGGGTTCAATGTTGAGAAGGCTGCTTTCAGTTATGAAAGCTCTGGAAGAGAACATTTTGTCTGTGTTTTCTAGCATCTAGAAGCCCATTTTCTCCATCTTCATAGCCAACAGTGTTACTTCTGTCCTCCTCCAATACTCACATTTTTGTCTGACTATCCTATTCTGCCTTCCTCTTCTACTTTTAAGAATCACTGTGGTTACATTGGAGACAATGAGTCATCCAAGACAATTCCATAGTTTCAGGTCTATGCATCTGAAACTATTCCCCCTTGCTGTGTATCCTAACACAATCACAAAGCTTTACAGTGGTTCTCAACCTTCTGGCCCTTTAAAATACCAACCATAAAATTATTTTTGTTGCTACTTCATAACTGTAATGTTGCTACTGTTATGAATCATAATGTAAATATCTGATATGCAGGATGGTCTTAGGCGACCCCTGTGAAAGGGTCATTCGACCACCAAAGGGATCACGACCCACAGGTTGAGAATCACTGGCTTTAGGATGAGGTGATCATTTGGGTAGCCATTATTCTGCAAGCTTTACAATTTGTAAATTATGTGTATTAAACTCACTATTCTTTATTCATTTTAATCCCTAGATTTGTTCATGATAATAGATGTATTTAAATGTCTCATTTTGTTTTGTTAATGTTTCCTTACTTCTTAGTTAGTATTTTATATATTGAGGCTATGTCGATATATACATATACATCCCCTGCTTCCACATATCCTGGTGGTTTGCAGTATCATCTGAGTGTGGGATCCCCTCCGATAGCTTTCTTTTTTTGAACTGCCTTTTGTGCTTCTCCTTCTAGTTACCTTAATTTATTCTGTCACTCTTTCCTGGATGATCTTGTAGGTTGAAAGCTTCTTAAACCCTGAGATTCTCTTGAGCCCACTCAAGCTTCCCTCAGGGCTCACCCACCTCACTTATTAATGGCCCAACAGTATAAGGAGCTCTGATTGCCATTCAGAAGTCCAGAGGTAATGCAGAGGGGAAAGCCATAGATCTGATACCTGGATTGTGAGACTGCCAGAGCTCTGCTGAAGTGGAGATGGCTAAGCAGTCAGGTATCAGAGTACCCAATTAAAAACATGATAAAATTAAAAGAACAGTGAAGCCTTGAATAATTTATTATAATAACATAAGGCAGAGACTAAACGGGAAGAAGAACTAACTTCTCCACTCCATTTCCCCGCATAGTGCACAAGCTGAGGGTCAGGTGGATCAGCACAGACATGGGGGTTGACTCACTGCCAAGGGAGTCTTGAATAAAAGCCTCCTGCAGTTTCGAACACGGGGACCACAAGGAGTTCAAAGGGGAAGGGCTAGGAGTGGAAAAAAAATACAGAGCACGGAATCAGAGTTCAGAAAAGTGTCTTCAAGCTTTCCTTATAAGGAATCCTCCAAATAGAGGGGCCTGGGCTAAGAATATAACTATGCAAAAGAGCATGGCCTGAGACAACAATGAACTGGCTATGTACCAAGTCTACTGTGAGAGGGCAGCCTTTACCATGTGAGGCCTGCCCTGTGAGATAATTGCCAATGGTTGGGCCCAAAAAATTATATGTACATTGTCAGCCTAAAGCTGGACTCTTCAACTCCACCTTAAGTTTTCAGGACCTGATCTAGAAATATAGGCTACCCCATCATAAATCTGAAGGGGTGAGACTTCAAGTACTTATGTCACACATGGGGTAATTAATTGGAGGCAATAGTAGACTAAGGCTATGGTTAAGCTCATTCCAAGAGGAATGAGACCTGTCTGAAGGACTGAACATAACCATGAGTCTCAATAGTCACCAAATCAGGAAAAGATGTCCCATAGCTGCTAGGGTCTCTACCATATGATTTCACTCATATGTGGAATGTATTGAACTAACAAACAAAATAGACATGGACTCATAGATAGAGAGCAGGCTCACAGCTCTGGAGGGAGAAGGATAGGTATATGTGTGAAAAGATTGAGCAAAAAGAAAAACAAAAGAGAAAGAACCCATGGACACAGAACCCATGGACACGGAAAACAGTGTAGTGATTCCTGGGGGGAGAGGGGAAAGGGGTATGGGTGGCGATGGAGGAGGGTATAGAGGGGATAAATGGTGATGGAAAAAATAAAAGAAAAATATATAGTTAAAAAAATACAGCAGCAAAAATACAACAACAACAACAATCCAATTTAAAAAATGGGCAGAGGGCCCTGGCTGGTGTGGTGCAGTGGTTAGAGGGTTGGCTGGCACATCTAAGGATCTTGGGATTGATTCCAGGTCAAGGGCACATAACTGGATTGCAAGTTCAATACTGAGCACAGTTGGGGTATGTGCAGGAGGCAACTGATTGATGTGTCTCTCACATCAATGTGTGTGTGTCTCTCTGTGTGTGTATGTGTGTGTGTCTCATGCTCTTTCCCACCCTTCCACTTTCTTTACAAAAAACAGTCAATTGAAAAAATATCCTCTGGTGAGCATTAACAATAATAGCCACAAAAGGACAGCAGACCTGAATAGCCATTTCTCCAAAGAAGACATATAAATGGCCAACAGACTATCTGCTCAATGTCACTAATAATCAATGAAATGCAAATCAAAACCACAATGAGATATTACATCACATCTGTTAGAATGGTTATTATAAAAAAGATAACAAATAACAAGTGTTGCTGAAGATGTGGAGAAAAGGGAACCATAATGCACTGTTGATATGATTGTTAACTAATGCAGCCACTAAGAAAAGTAGTTTGGAGTTTCCTCAAAAAATAAACATATGGCAACTATGCTACCTAGCAATTCCACTTCTGGGTATTTATTCAAAGAAAACAAAAATACCAATTCAAAAAGATATATGCACCCATATGTTCATTGCAGCATTGTTTACAATAACCAAAATGCTGAAGCAACCAGATAAGAAAGAGATGGCATTCTTTTTTATGTCATAAAAAAGAATGAAATTTTGCCCACTTGGTCTACTCAGTGGTTGAGCATTGACCTATGAACCACGAAGTCATGGTCTAATACCTGGTCAGGGCACAAGCCCGGGTTGTAGGCTCGATCCCCAGTAGGGGGTGTGCAGGGGGCAGAGGGCAGCTGATTGATAATTCTCTTCTATCATTGATATTTCCATCTCTTTCTCCCTCTCCTTTTCTTGCTGAAATCTCCCTTCCTCTCTATATTTTTTAAAAGAATGAAATCTTGCCGTTTGTGATAACATGGATGGACCTTGATGGTATTACATTAAAAAACATAAGTCAAACAGAGAAAGACAAATATATGAGTTCACTTATTTGTGGACTGGGAGAGAGAGAGAGAGAGAGAGAGAGAGAGAGAGAGAGAGAGAGAGAGACTCACAGATACAGAGAACAAACTGATAGTTGTCAGAGGGAAGTAGAGTAGGGGGATGACTGGAAAAGAGGAAGAGGATTAAGAAGTACAAACTTCCATTAATAAAATAAGTCATGTGGTTATAATGTTCAGCATAGGGAATATATCCAATCACATAGTAATAACTATGTACAGTGACAGATGGTTACTAGACTTATTGTGGTGATCACTTTGTAAATGATATATAAATGTTGAAACACTATGGTGCACACCTGAAACTAATATAGCATCATATGACAACTATAATTAAAAATGAATTAAAATATAATAAGCATTTGAGAATATTAATAGTAATTAT
Organism: Murina feae; assembly: GCA_004026665.1. Classification (NCBI taxonomy): domain Eukaryota; kingdom Metazoa; phylum Chordata; class Mammalia; order Chiroptera; family Vespertilionidae; genus Murina; species Murina feae. Next base: position 3,188 of record PVJC01034386.1, on the reverse strand, counting down.
TTCTGTTTCCTTCATTTGAGTGGGAAAACATTCTATTTTTATTTCTTTGGGGTTGTTTTATTTTTGTTTCTTTTGTTTTATATAATTCTACAGTAACTAAATGTGCTTGGTCAAAGCCTAGTCTCCAGAAACAACAAGTAAGGATGAAAATATTATATTAATGACCTGGAATAGAGTATTATAGCAGAGCTCTCCAAATACCTACAAAGGTACATATTCACCCATTACATATAAACACTCTAGGAACATTCACTGCTTAAATTTATAGTTAGATATTTTATTATATTACAACTAGAGTTCCGGTGCACAAATTTGTGGATGGGCCATTCTGGGTAGCCTGCAGGGATCAGCCAAAATCTACAGTCCAATGCTGCCTGTAGCTCCCACCTGTTGCTCTTGTTCATCCTGGCCCCACTGTGCCTGCTGTGGGCTCACGTTCAATCAGTCCCAATCAGGATAGGCTCACACTGCCACCTGCATCTGGCACCCTCTCAAGAGGAGTGGCCTACGGGATGGGGCTGAAACTGGCACTCTGACATCCCCTGAGGGGTACCAGATTGTGAGAGGATTCAGGCCAGGCTGAGGGATCCCACTGGTGCATGACTGGGCCAGGGAAGGACCATGGGAGGGCTCCAGGCGTGTCCAGCCCATCTCGCTCAGTCCCAATTGGCTGGACCCCAGAAGTAAGCTAACCTACAGTTGGAGCAACTACCCCTGGTGGTCAGTGCACATCATAGTGAGTGGTTGAGCAGCTTTAGCATATCATTAGCATATTATGCTTTGAATGGTTGTTTGGTTGTTCTGCCATGTGGTCTATTTGCATATTTCCCTTTTTATTATTCAGGATATTCAACATGCATATATAGAATATTTTAAGAATCATATTTAGCAGATGAGTGGATTAAAAACTGATAATCTGCACGATGGAATACTACATTGCTATAAAAAGTAAGGAACTCCTACCATTTGCAACAGCATGGATGGAGCTGAAGATGCTAAGTGAAATAAGTCAGTCAGAGAAAGATAAATATCACATGATCTTATTCATTTGTGGATTATAGTGAACAATACAAACTGATGAACAAAAACAGATCCAGAGACAGGGAAGCATCGGTCAGATGATCAAACCTCAGAGGGAAGGTAGAGGAGAGTAGAGGTATGGGGGAGAGATCAACCAAAGGACTTGTATGCATGCATATAAGCATAACTAATGGACACAGACACCAGGGAGGTAAGGGTATGAACGAGAGTAGGGTAGGGAGGCAATGGAGGGATAAGGACACATAAGTAATAACTTAATCACTAAAGAAAAAAAAAGATAAAAAAATTTTTAATAAAAATAAAAATTGGTACATATTTGTACTTAGGTCATGATATAAACTGTGTTCTTAATATGTGTCACAAGTCAAGATTTTTAAAAAACAGTAGTTAACCCATTAACAGGGAATAAGATGTAAAAAGGAAATATATCATATTGATACCTAGCCATACAAAGCCATCCTATCTAATAAAAGAGTAATATGCAAATTAGGCATCACTCTGTCACAAAGATGGCCGCCCCCAAAGCCACAAGATGGCGGCGCCCAGTCCGGCTCAGCCCCGCCACTGAAGTGGTCAGACATGTTAGCCAGGCAAGTGGTGGGGGAGACGAGGGGCCTGAGGGGCAGAACAGGCAATCAAAGGGGGTTGGGGGGGTCCCCTGCCCAGACCAGAGTCCTTTGCCAGAAGCCTCAGGCATGGGCAAGGGCAGAGCCAGTGATCAGAGGGGGCAGGGGCAGAGCTGATGATCAGATGAGTATAAGGGTGCCCTACACAGGCATAAGGCCTGGGCCAAAGGCCTCAAGTTTGGGCAGGGGCAAGGCCAGAGATCACAGGGGCCTGGACTCCACAGAGCCAGTGATCAGAAGGGCAGGGGCAGAGCCTGCCATCACAGGAGTCTGGGCACTGGTGGATCCAGCAAAACAAAGATCTGGGGTCCCCTGCCCAGGCCTGCAGCCTTGGCCAGAGGCTGCCAGTGGGACAAGGGCAGAGCCAGCGATGGCAGGGGGCAAGATCAGAGCTGGTGATCACAGAGGTCTGGACTATGTGAAGCCGGGTATTGGAGCGGTTTGGAGGTCTTCTGCCTAGGCCTGCAGTCTCGGCCAGAGGAAACACCTTTTCTTACCACTCATTGGCTAAGCTCTCTGTTTGCCACTGGTAATATTCTTAGTATCTTGGGTTACCACCACATTCCTGGAGAAAAAAAATGAAGGTCCACTGCTGGAGGGCTAAGAAATGTCATATCCTGCCCTAGCCGGTTTGGCTCAGTGCATAATGCCTCAGCCTGCTGACTGCAGGGTCTGGGTTCATTTCTGACCAAGGGCATGTACCTAGGTTGCAGGCTCCTCCCTGGCCAGGACCCAGGGGTCAGGGCATATGCAGGAGGCAACCAGTCAAAGTGTTCCTCTCACTTTGATGTTTCTCTCTGTTTTTTCCTTCTCTTCCACATTCTCTAAAAATCAATGGAAACATATCCTCAAGAGAGGATTTTTTAAAAAAGGAAGAAATGTCATATACTATGAAAGACACATCTTGAAAATGCCTAAAGAAAGTTGTCATTTTTTTCATGGTGAAGGGACTGGAGTCCGTGTTGATGAAAACACCTTGGTGGCTGTGGTGACTGGCAGTGGCTGCAGCAGAGGGGTGATGGGGCTGGTGGCTTCCCCTGATTAGCCTGGTTACCTCCCACAAAGGGAGGCCAGACTGTGGCTTAGGCCCGCTCCCCAAGGGGAGCAGTGAGCGGGCCTAAGCTGTCAGTAGGACACCCCCTGAATGCTCCCTATATATGAGAGGGGGCAGGCTGGGCTGAGGAACTCCCTCCAGTGCATGAATTTCGTGCACCGGGTCCCTAATATTGATATAACTTTTAAGCAAACAAGAGGAAGGGATAGATCATCTGATTTGTCAGACCTCCTTAAAATATCAGGGTATTATCAATTATTAATGATAGTTGATATTATCACAGAAGGATCTGGAGAGAACTTCAGACTTGTATGTTGGTTTCATTCTCTCTCACTATTTACTATATCATGATTGTCATTTTCCCAAGTGTGTAAATAAACGTATATGCTTATGAACACAAACAAACAAATAAAGAATCATATTCAATGGTCTAGCAATATTCATAATGGCTAATCTTGCAGCATCTT
>PVJC01034385.1:0-18840 GCA_004026665.1 Murina feae | reverse complement strand
CTGGGTAAAGTAATTTTGGCTGTAGGTTCTTGCTATTCATCACTTTGAATATTTCTTGCCACTCCCTTCTGGCCTGCAAAGTTTCTGTTGAGAAATCAGCTGACAGTAGTATGGGTGCCCCCTTGTAGGTAACTAACTGCTTTTCTCTTGCAGCTTTTAAGATTCTCTCCTTGTCTTTTGCTCTTGGCATTTTAATTATAATATGTCTTGGTGTGGTCCTCCTTCGGTTCCTTTTGTTTGGAGTTCTCTGTGCTTCCTGGACTTGGAAGTCTATTTCTTTCACCAGGTGAGGGAAGTTTTCTGTCATTATTTCTTCAAATAGGTTTTTAATATCTTGCTCTTTCTCTTCTTCTGGCACCCCTACAATTCTGATGTTGGTGCGCTTGAAGTTGTCCCAGAGACTCCTTACACTATCTTCATACTTTTTGATCCTTTTTCTTTTTTCTTCTTTTCTTTTTTTTTTTGCTTTTCCCGCTGGGTAGGTTTTGCTTCTTCATATTTCATATCTTTGACTTGCTTCTTGCGATCCTCTCATCTGCTGTTGGATGTCTGTATAATATTCTGTATTTCAGTCAGTGTATGCTTAATTTCTAGTTGGTCCTTTATCATATCTTTGAGGGTCTCATTAGATTCATTGAGGATCTCACTAAATTTATCGGCGGTCTCACTAAATTTATCGGCAGTCTCTAGAAATTTCTTGAAAAACCTAATAACCATGGTTTTGAACTCTATATCCTGTCGTTTTCTTTCCTCCATTTCTGTCATTTGTGACCTGTTTCTTTGTCTCCGCATTTTGGCTGCTTCCCTTTCTGAGTTAGGCGATCACTGCAAGGAATTAACATCTCAGCCACTTGGTTATGAGAGTCAGCTGTGTCTACAGTGGGAGAACTTCTGTGCTGGAGACACCCTTATGGGGCAAGAGTTGTTTCAGTGGGGCTTTTGTGCTCACACTGCATCTGCCCCGAGTGTGTTCCTTGTGGATCTGAGTTTTATTTAGGATGGTCCCACTCTGGCCACTGGGTGAGGCTGGCTCCTGTATCTTTAAGGAGGTGTTGATTAAGCCTTTGCCTTAGGCTACTCAGTCTTTTATATGCAAAAGCCTCTAATGTAGCTTGGGAGGGGCGGAGCCTCGGGGAGTTTGCAGGGCAGGGCGGAGCAAATAGCTATGGGGCTTCTCAACCCTGCGCTGAGAGACACCAGGTCTCTGTGTCCCATGGTAATTGCTGCAAGCAACGCTGAGAGAAACCAGCTTTGGATTTCCTCCCGGTGCCAGTCAGTCCCCCTTTTCCAGGTGTCTGGGTCCTCAGAAACTCGCCTGGAACTGGAGTTCAGAGCCGCTGGGAACTTGTGGCTCTCTCCGTTTTGGAAAAGAACCGCGTCCTCTGGCGCCAACCCTCTCCCCGAGCCCCGTGCGCGTGCCTCCGTACCTTTGTACTTTGCTTCCGCCACTCCTCTGAATCTCAGACTCTTTTCTAGTTGTAGGATTTTCACTCAGCCAGCCTTCCTGTGGGTGTGAGTGGTGTCCGTGTGTTCTTTTCGTGGTTTTTCTGAAATAGTTGTTCACGGCTGCATTTACATTTTTTACCTTATGCCGCCATCTTGCTGTCCCCCCTTCTTCCTCTTCTTAAAGAATGCCCTTCAACATTTCAAATAATCCTGGTTTGGTGGTGATGAACTCCTTTAGCTTTTTCTTGTCTGTGAAGCTCTTTATCTGACCATCAATTTTATATGATAGCTTTGCTGGGTAAAGTAATCTTGGTTGTAGGTTCTTGCTATTTATCACTTTGAATATTTCTTGCCACCCCCTTCTGGTCTGCATGGTTTCTGCTGAGAAATCAGCTGACAGTCGTATGGGTACTCCCTTGTAGGTAATTAACTATTTTTCTCTTGCTGCTTTTAAGATTCTCTCTTTGTCTTTTGCCCTTGGCTTTTTAATTATGATGTGTCTTGGCGTGGTCCTCTTTGGATTCCTTTTGTTTGGGGTTCTCTGCGCTTCCTGGACTTGTAAGTCCATTTCTTTCACCAGGAGGGGAAGTTTTCTGTCATTATTTCTTCAAATACGTTTTCAATATCTTGCTCTCTCTCTTCTTCTGGCACCCCTGTAATTCTGATGTTGGTATGCTTGAAGTTGTCCCAGAGGCTCCTTACACTATCTTCATAATTTTGGATTCTTTTTTCTTTTTGCTTTTCTGGTTGGGTGTTTTTTGCTTCCTCATATTTCATATCTTTGACTTGATTCTTGCGGTCCTCTGGTCTGCTGTTGGATCTCTGTATGTTATTCTTTATTTCAGTCAGTGTATGCTTAATTTCTGATTGTTCCTTTTCCATTTTTTTGGTATTCTCATTAAGATCCTTGAAGGTCTCACTTAGTTCCTTGGAGGTTCGTAGAAGATTCTTGAGTAGCTTTATAACTGTGGTTTTGAACTCTATATCCAGTCGTTGCCTTCCTTTGTTTTTGTCATTTGTGATCCATTTCTTTGTCTCCACATTTTGGCTGCTTCTCTGGGTTTGATAAAAATGGCTTTCTGTGTTAGGCAACTTGGGTGGGGTTGTAAATTGGGTGGGGCGGGGTCTCAGAGTCCCTGGGGTGGAGCATCCTGAGATGGCAGCCCCTCAGCTGGCTTGTGGCTTTTCCTGTCCCTTTTGGTGTCCCTGAGTCTCCGAGTTCCGCATCAGTGATCTGTGCGAACAGCTCTGCTGGAAGCCACTCGTCTTCTACCCCGTTACCAGACAGCTTGCAAAGCATTCAGTGCGACCCCGGAGCTTGTAAACCCTTCTCTGTTTTGGCGCCGAGAACTTCTACTCAGACTCAATGCACTCCTTTTCTTGCCTTCTATGTGTAAAGCTTCCACTCCCTTGGTTCTTGAGTATGGCTGTTTAACTTTATTGTTGTACTTTTTAATGTGCTTGTGGGAGGCTGCGCATTAAGGTATATGTCTTATGCCGCCATCTTGGTTCTCGAAAATCTTGATTACTTTTTAATATACGTATTTTTACTGATTTCAGAGATGGAAGGGAAAGGGGGAGAGAGAGAGAAACATTAATGATGAGAAAGAATCATTGATTAGCTGCCTTCTGCACTCCCCCCACTGGGGATCAGGTCCACCATCCAGGCATGTGCCCTTGACTGGAATTGAACCAGGGAACCTTCAGTCCCCATTTCAATGCTCTATCCACTAAGCCAAACTAGCCAGGGCTCCATTGATTTTTAGAGTGTGGAAGGGAAGGGGGAGAGACAGAGAGAAACATCTGTTGAGAGAAACACATAGATTGGTTGCCTCCCACACATACCTCGACCGGCTGCACACACACCAGGCTCAGGATTGAACCTGCAACCGAGGTATGTGCCCTTGACTGGAATTGAACCCAAGACCCTTCAGTCCTTGGGCTAAAGCTCTATTCACTGGACAAAACCATCTTGGGCTGGGTTGCTGTTCTTGATTGAGACCATTTAAAAACTGCATTGAACAAATTGGATAGACAACAAATTTTGTCTTGGAGCATGGTAGGTGGGAGTAGGGAACAGATTGAGTTATTGTGGTTAAGAGATCTAAGGCCTTGATGAGGAAGAGCATCATACACTAAAGGGTGTCATAACTGATTAGACTTTCTGAAATCTGCCATTTGTTTCAAAGTTTTTTAAATACAAAGTTCAAATTCAGGCAGCTTACTACATTGTTTTTCTTGCAGGATGATGTTCAACTTTGGCTGTCCTACGTAGTCTTCTGTAAGAAATGGGTGAGTATTTGGACAGCTGTGTCTTGCTCCCTCTTTCCTTCTTTTAGTTAGTTGGCCTTTTAAGCCCCATACTTGACTACTGAATTCCATGTTTTCTCCAAAGGTGTTAGGTTGAACAGTGGGGAAAGGACCCACTGAACTTTAGTGTAACAGCATTTGCATATCTCAATGATTCAGTAGCTTCAATTCAGTTGAAAAAAAAATGATCTTTATGTGTATTTGTTCGTTAAAGTTGAAAAATTTTTTAAAAATTTTATTTGTTTTTGAGAGAGGGAGGGAGGGAAGGAGAGAGAGAGTGTGTGAGCGAGTCTTGTATGTGCCCTGCCTGGAGATTAAACCCACAACCCAAATGCATCGGGACAACTCTCCAGCTAACTGAGCTACCCAGCCAGGGCCTGACCTTTTTTTTTTTTTATATTTAGGATATTTATGTATACTGGTTTACTAGTAAGTAGAAGAAAACTATAAGTGCCTGTGTATGCTTACATGCCCCTAATGATAGCTCCACTGGATTTTACAAATGGTAAGGGTGCAGGACAGATCACTTAAGAGATTAGTAGCAGCGATCTTGCTGTGTAGGAAGTATAATTTTTCTTCTTCTTTTCAGGCTACCAAAGCTCAACTGAGCAAGGTATTCTCTGCCATGTTGGCCATTCATTCAAACAAGCCAGGTATGCTGCAATCCTTGTCAATTCTTTTTCTACTTTTTATGTAGATGCAGACTATTTTCCTGATAAACCTAACGAATTTATTTTGAGGACGTGAGCTTAGGCATTCAGCCTCAGCAGACTTGGTTCCTGAATAACTGCTTCTTTGTTCATCTCTGCCTGCTGTGTACTAGTTTCTGTGTCAGACATTTTATCTGTAAAAGAAACTCTTTGGTCCTTTGAGGGACATTCTGTTTGAAGGCAGTCATATTTAAGGGATTTCAGAAACTTCCAGGGGAAAAGATTAATACAGATTTACAAGAGTGACTGGCACAGAGTAGGTGGTCATGTTTGTAAGAGAAACACTTCTCTTGTGTACACTGTGTGATGATACATTATTTTACAGTGGAGGTGCTCCTGTGCCTGTTCTCAGTATTAGGCTCCACCAGACTTTTACAACACACAAGGCTCAAATAGGCTACATTTGGGTTAGATTATTCAGAAGAATAGAGCAGAACAGCGTAGGTACCTTTCTTCAGTAGAGTGCTGTTAGCATCTCACAGGCTAGTAACAGTTCAGGTGCGAGGGGATGAATGGGTAGAGGAGCCACTCTGGCTTAGAAGACCCACGGATGGGCATAGCTTCAGGATTCTAGCCTAGTCCAGATGTGGTTCCCAACCATAGGTCACTTTTGCCAAAGGTAATCTTGCTGACCTTTATTAAGTTTGTAGGGAAATGGTTAGAATGCAAACTCATGTTTAATTTCCCATCTAGAAGGACAAAAGTTTTGTTTTTTAAGCCTTTATTCCTAGCAAGTGTGATAAAAATTTATTTTAAAAATTATGAGCCATTAAAAAAATTATGAACTATTTTCATTAGAGAAAAGATCAAAATAATTTTATTTCATTGATTCTAAGATGCACAATTTTTTCAGCATTTTAATCACTTTTAAAATTTGTGACTTAAAATAATGTTGACTTTAGATCTGATGAAATAGTAATAGAACCATAATAACTACTTTTAGATGTTAGTATTTCCCTGTTTTCTTTAGGATATTCTTTATAATTTTATTCTTTGTAATTTTAGATAAAGCCACAATACTTCACAGATAACCATTACAAACTCCCTCTCTCCTTTTCCTTCTTCTTTTGATAGGATTAAAAAAATTTCTTTCAGTATTAAAATTGGAGAATTCTTTTTTGAGTGTGTGGCTGTGTTAATTATTAAAATGAAATCTGATGTTTTTATTTATAGCTTTATGGATTATGGCGGCCAAATGGGAAATGGAAGATCGCTTATCTTCAGAAAGTGCAAGACAACTCTTTCTTCGAGCTCTGCGCTTTCATCCCCAGTCTGCAAAACTTTATCAAGAAGTGAGTATGGCCCTAAATGGTTTGGCTAGGTGGATAGAGCGTCGGCCTGCAGACTGAAAGGTCCCAGGTTCGATTCTGGTCAAGGGCATGTACCTTGATTGTGGGCATATCCCCAGTAGGAGGTGTGCAAGAGGCAGCTTATCAATGTTTCTCTCTCATTGATGTTTCTACATCTCTAACCTTCTCCCCTCCTCTTCGTAAAAAAAAAAAAAAAATCAATAACATATATTAAAAAAAAAAAAAGAAGTTAGTATGTGTGTTCATTCCATGATGTCTCACTTTGGTCCTCTGGAGACACACATTCCTTTTTTTTTTTTTTTTTAAATATATTTTATTTATTTTTTTTTACAGAAAGGAAGGGAGAGGTATAGAGAGTTAGGAACATCGATGAAAGGTGAAAATGGCAGCCCTGCCTGCCCCTGCAGCATCAAGCTGGTGGCTGGAGGGTATTCAAAAATGGTATTACAATGCTGCAAGAGTCAATAAACTGGGGTTAATGCGAGACGATACGATCCATGTGAATGAAGATGTAGCAGAAGCCGTCAGAAGGCTTCCTGAGAACCTGTATAATGACAGGGTGTTTCGTACTAAGAGAGCACTGGACCTGTTCACGAGGCAGCAGATCTTGCCTAAAGAGCAGCGGACAAAATATGAGGAGGATAAATTCTACCTTGAACTGTATCTGAAAGAGGTTATTCGGACAAGAAAAGAAAGAGAAGAATGGGCAAAGAAATAATCATGGAATCAATCTGTGGATGCATCTGTCCTCAGAATTTTAATTATGTCGATTAAACTTGAAATGCACAATTTAAAACCATCTGGGTTTCAAATATATAAATAAATGTCTGTTATAACTTAAAAAAAAAAAAAGAAACATTGATGAGAGAGAAACATCAATCAGCTGCCTCCTGGACACCTCCTACTGGGGATGTGCCCGCAACCAAGGTACATGCCGTTGACCGGAATTGAACCTGGGACCTCTCGGTCTGTAGGCCGACACTCTATCCACTGAGCCAAACCGGTCAGGGCTGCACACATTCTTTAAGTTAAAAAAAACTTCGAAATACGAAGGCTAGGAGTTAGTAGGGAGTTGCTGGAGAAAGGGGGCTTGGAGGGTATATTTTGGCCAGTAGTAGGTTTTAACCCTGTGCATCTTCTAATTTCTTAGTGAGACATTAAAGCTCCTACCTGCCCATTATGGTTGGGATGGGTAAGGAACTGGACCTTAACTTTTTTCACTTAGGGGGCAAGGGTTCAGCCATGTTTATACCTTTGTTCTTATTTTTTTCTCCCTCCCTCTCTCCCTCCCTCCCTCCCTCCTTCCCTCCCTCCTTCCCTCCCTCTCTCCCTTCCTCCCATTCACTTCTCTTTCCATCTCTCTCTTTCCTTTACTTCCACTCCCCTCCCCCCTTCCCCCTCCCCCCTCCCCCCACCTACTTTTGGCTTCTCTTTTTCCTTTTTTTCCGATTTTCTTCTCATTCTCTTTGTCTCTTTTTCTTGAGATAGGTACTTTCTTCCCCTCTTGGTAGACTTACTTCCCCTTGGCGGGGTACACTGGAACAATGACGACCATACTTTTGACGAAAGAAACCAAATAAATGCTGGAAATGGTGCTTTATTGGAAACTTTGCACCCTTTTCTGAGATATCTGTCAGGATAAGGGAGAAATTGCTATTTAATCTTCAAATGAAAATTAAACCTCCATGCTAAGGGGAAAAAGATATGGGTTTTCATGTTAATTGGTACTGTAGCTGTCCCAACTGTATTTTTGTCTTGTAGTAGTTTAATGATGTTTTATATTATACTCTTGATTTTCTGGGTTTCTTTTCATATTCTACTAGACATTACTTTGTTGCCTTGATTATTTTTATTGAAAAACTATTTGTAAGAATCAATCTTCCCTGCTGTTAGAGGGTTATTGTATGGTATTTTTATTTATTTATTTTTTCCCCATCACCATGTATTTCCCCTCTTTTCCACCTCTATACACCCCCCCGGTGTTGTTATTTTACATGTTTTTTGGAGGCTTTCAATAAGTGTTCATACTTGTATTTTCTAAAATGGGAATAGATTTAATTGTTTATTCTTATCAAAAATAATTAGAATTTGTTTATTATAAATAGTTCAGAGAAAACAGTTCTATAAAAAACTACCCAAAAGTACTCTTATCACCCATACTTTATGCCAATTACAGATATTTAAAACAGGTTTTATTTCTGAAAAGTAGGACTCTATAACATTTTTGTGTTCTGTATTTTTATCTAATACTAGAGGCTCAGTGCACAAAGTTTGTGCACAGGTAGGGTCCCTAGGCCTGGCTGGCGATTAGGGCCGATGGGGACCTTCTTTCCCCCAGCTGCCGGCTGAGGCCTTTCTTCTGCACCACCTCCTGGTGGTCAGCACCAATCATAGCAAGCGGTTGAACTCCCGGTCAGTCAAATTCCCAGTTGGTTGAACTCCCAAGGGGACAATTTGCATACTAGCCTTTTATTATATAGGATATCATATACATAGTTCCATATTAGTATATATTGGTTGACTAGGAGCCTGGTGCACAAAAATTTGTGCACTCAGGGATCCCTCAGCCCGCCCTGTGCTCTCTCGCAGTCTGGGACCCCTCAGGGGATGTCCATCTGCTGGCATGCCTGGCCAGCCTGGATGAGGGGCTGATGGCGGTTTGCAGGCTGGCCAAGCCCCCAGTGGGGACCCTTACCCATGGGGGTATGGCCAGCCTGGGTGAGGAGCTGAGGGCTGTTTCAGGCTGCCTACAGCCCCTTCAGGGTTCCAGTCCCTACTGGGGTGCCTGGCCAGCCTGGGTGAGGCGCTGAAGGCCGTTTTCAGTCTCCCCACAGCTCCCATTGACCTAACGTCCCAGCGAGGCTGCCTGGAGTCAGGTTTCTGGGGTTTGTTTATCTTCTATAATTGAAACTTTGTTGCTTTGAGCAGAGTCCTAGGCAGGCATGAAGCCTCCTGTTTGCTTCAGCTCCATGGCTTCTATAATTGAAACACTGTTGCCTTGAGCAGAGGCCCGGCTCGTCTAGGCAGGCAGTTTACTCCTGGTGCAACGGAAGCCTCCTGTTTGCTCTAGCTCTGTGGCTGCCGGCCACCATCTTGGCTGGGTTAATTTACATACAGCCGCTCTGATTGGCTGGTGGGCGTGGCTTGTCTGATGGTCTTGGCTTAGGTGTCTCAGAGTGATGGTTATTTTGTATATTATTCTTTTATTAGATTAGCTAATTAGTGGTGTTCAATATTTTGGTCCTTTTTCAATATTAAATTACTGAGGACCTCAAAGGTCTTTTGTTTATATGGGTTATAGCTATCAGTTTTTACTTTATTGAAAATTAAAACCAAGAAATCTAACAATAGTTATTTAAAAACAAATTCATGATATGTTAATATAGATTAATTATTTTTAGATGAAAGTAGCTTTTCTAAAACAAAGTTGAAAAAGAAGAATGGCATTATTACACATTTTTGTTAATCCCTTGGATATCTGACTTAATAGAGGACAGCTGGATACTCAGATCTCCTTTTACATTCAGTCTGGGTGATAGGCCCATTATATAGTCTCTGAAAAACTTTAAACTCAATATAATAAGAGTAAAAGGCAAAGAACATGTTAGTATTATTATGAAAGTGATTTTCATCTTGCAGACCACCTAAAGGGTATCGAGAACCCCCCCCCACATTAGGATTATAGTACACCATTAGTAAATCATGTTAATCATGCATTAGTTTGTCTTTACATATCTGATATCATATATTTGCCATTGACTTTTACTTCAGAATAATTACAAATTCTCAGCAAGTTACAAAGATAATACAGTGAGGTTCTGTGTACCATATACTAAGGTTTCCCTGATGGTTACATTTTATAATTGCAAAGTAGTATAACATCAAAGCCAAGAAATTATTGGTATAATGTGCATGTAGTTCTTTTTCTCCTTACATGTGTAGATTTGTGTAGCCATTGCAATCAAGATACAGAACTTGTTCCACCATCACAGAATCTCCTTTCTTGTCAGTGTCAGCTAGTTTCATAGCAGATATACCATTCCCCCAGACTTTCCAAGATACAGTTATTATGGCTGAAAAAAAAGAGCATCTTCTGTATTTCTAATTAAAAAAAGTTATCTCCAAAGCTTTTCAGTTCATCGTTTTCCTTCTGTAGTACTTCAGGATGGAGCTGATGCATGCTGAGAAATTGCGGAAGGAAAAGCAAGAATTTGAACAAGCCAAAATGGATGTGGTAAGTGCCTAATGTGTTGTAACTTATTAAAAACGTATAGCTGCTTAGGTGTAAGAGAAAAACCCTTGGAATGTGTTTTTCTTTCCAATTTAATGTCATATTTGGAAACTTTAAGATGAGTCTAGAGTTGACCTAGTAAAATGGGCTTAGCAATAAAAATGAAATTTTGTGCTATAAAAGTAGATATTTGGACTAATTGGAGTGATCCTCAAAATTATTACTGATGGAATGTCCAAATACTATTTAATACTTTATGATTTCATGAAGTGACATATTAATGGAGCTTGAGAAAGGTTATGAAATGTGTGGTTTCCAGCCTCCTTTTTTATAAAATTTTTTATGTGACAGAATAGTTTTAAAGAAAGCAGTTTCAGAATGTTAGAACTACAAAAGGAACTTTGCTACCATCTATTATTGTGGTTTTGAACTCTGAAATTCAAAAAAAATTAATTGATTTTTAGAGAGAGAGGAAGGAAGAAAGAGAGTGAGAGAAACATCCATTTATTGTCCTATTTATTTATATATTCATTGGTTGATTCTTGTATGTGCTCTGACCAGGGATCAAACCAACAACCTTGGTATATCGGGATGATGCTCTAACCAACTGAACTACTTGGCCAGGGTTCTGAAATTTTTCATCTAAATAGAGTTGTACATAGAAGGGTCAATAGGGCATGTAACATTTGACCTACTCTAGTCTAAATGGGGAGTGATTCTTTAAGCCAAGTGATCCCGCACCACTCCAGGAGCCTGAGAGAACATAGCTTGAAGATCAGTGGTCTTATTCAGCTATACATTTTGTAAGTGAGGGAATTGGCAGAGAGAGATGTGATTTGCCAGCGGTCATATGGCACAGGTAGTCTGGAACAGTTCATTTTTATCCTATTCTTTTTCTACTTACTTGACCTACCTGTTAAGTTACGTTCAATATGACACTCTTTAGGAAAATCTTGATTATCCTGAAGAAATCCTTACGGGTGAGTTGGCACGGATCATCTACAAAAATTCTATAAAGATAATTAAAGGTAGGTATCTTCTGAAATCTATTTATGATGGGAACATGAGGGAGACCTTTAGCTAACTTTGAAAATTTCTGTTAAAAATTCTATTAGAATATGTATAAAACTCTGATTGTAGGAATAGTGTCCTGTTTCTTTCAGAAAACTTATTGCCCCTTAGGATATACTAAAACATTTCAATAAGTTTTTACTTAGTTCTTAATTCATGTGAGGAGTTGAAATAGATGACTTAATACATTTCTTTATGCCCTTAAGAAGTTTAAAATAAAGCTACAAGTACTTATAAATACTCCAAAATATTAATAATGGCTTTGCTTGTGTAATGAAACTATGGGTGATTTTTTTCTTCCTGCTTTGTCCTATTTCGCTCTTTTTTTAAAAAATATATTTTATTAAGGAAGGGAGAGAAATAGAGAGTTAGATATATCGATGAGAGAGAAACATCGATCAGCTGCCTCCTGCACACCCCCTATTGGGGATGTGCCCGCAACTAAGGTATATGCCTTTGACATGAATCGAACCTGGGACCCTTCAGTTTGCAGACTGACTATCCTCTGAGCCAAACCGGTCAGGGCTGCTTTGTCCTTTTTCTCAATTTAAAACAAACTAACTTCAGTACATTAGGAAGGTGGTACTTTTAGAGTAAGGTGATACTTCAGAGTCTTACTCCCCTCTCCCACTTTTTAAATTTTAGGTGCAGAATTTCATGTGTCACTGCTTTCAATTGCACAGCTATTTGATTTTGCTAAAAATCTTCAAAAAGAAATTTATGATGAGTAAGTAAAATAGTGGAAAAGTGGATATGGCTGTTCTTATTTTGTGATAAGTGTTTAAGGTTGGATATTTGAAAGTGGGGAAGAAGATACCACACTAAATCCTTGGAGGGAAGCTACGTTTTAGGACCATTGTGTCGTAGTAAATCATATTAAAAATACATATTCCTGGAGAAGTTGTTTGACTCACTTACTGGCTTCTCTTGGAAAATGCTTTGCCTTTATTCAATAACAAGTAAATCCTATAGTTTTTATAAAATTCTGTATTTCTGCTTTTCTGGCATGTCTTTTGTCTGTAAACTGAGAGTTGTACGCATGAATGTTTATTGTTGAGTGCTGTAGGTGACTTTATTCCTTTTTTTTTAAAAATCCTCACCTGAGGATATTTTTCCATTGATTTTTAGAGAGAGTGGAAGAGAGAGGGAAAGATAGAGAAATATTGATGTGAGAGAAACACATTGGTTGGTTGCCTCCTGCATGAGCCCAGACCAGGGCCTGGGCTGGGGAGGAGCCTGCAACCAAGGTATGTGCTCTTGACCAGAATTGAACCCAGGACCCTTCGGTCTGTAGGCTGATGCTCTATCCACTGAGTCAAACCAGCTAGGGCACTTTATTCTTTAATTCTGGTTATATGGTTGTGAATTACTTGGAGCCTACTTGTGGGTACTTCACTCTGAGGTAGTCCCCATTGCTTTCACAGGACATAAAGTAGAATTTGGATTTGTTTTCTCTTTAGACAGCTTCAGGGTTTTGGTAAAGGATTAGGTGTTGCTTTTTCTCTGCCTTTATTATAGAAGTGCAAGAGCCTGGATATACTAAGGTTCTCCAGGGCCCAAGGAGGATTGTGTCCTCATACCTCCCTGCTGATTTGACTTTGAGAGCTAAATTGAAAGTTAACACTGAAACATTCTGAAACCTAATGAATGGTGACAACTCTGATTATCCATAGACAAAATTTATACAGTAAGTGTGAAGGTAACCTGAAGAGCCTGTGTGTGGTAACGGATTGTTAAAGGGGTGCCTTGGATACATTTATAGAGCATAGGGAACTGTCTTTGGGATATTCTGAATTCGTCTCCTGCCATAGGATTCATTCCAGTAAACTGTTTTTCAGCCTTCAAACTCTGCACACAGATGACCCTCTCACTTGGGATTATGTGGCACGGCGAGAATTACAGATCCAGCCGCAGCCAGGAGAGGAGCAGCCTGCAACAAAGCAAGCCCGATCACTGGAGATGGGCCGGAAGGAGGAACGCTGCTGTGCTGTGTACGAAGAGGCAGTCCAGACTCTCCCTACAGGTGAGCTGCACCAAGCCACGATGTGGTGTGGAAGCAATGCTGTTCATGAACAGGAGACCAAACCTCCCATTCCTGTGGCCAGGTCACTTTCAGGAATCTTTGGTGGTGAAAGATGGAGCTTTTATGGCCTTCTTTGACAGTAATGATATATATATATATATATAATCTAATAAAAGAGTAATATGCAAATTACCACCACTCCATTACACCTAAACCACGCCCACCAACCAAGCCACACCCACAGCCAGAGGGGCTGTATGCAGATTAACCCAGCCAAGATGGCGGCTGGCAGCCACTGGAGCTAGAGTAAACAGGAGGCTTCTGTTGCACCAGTGATGGAAGAAACTGCCTGCCTAGGCTGGCTATGGCCTCCGCTCTAGGCAACAAAGTTTCAATTATAGGAGCCACGGAGCTGAAGCAAACAGGAGGCTTCATTGCCTGCCTAGGCCGGCTGTGGCCTCTGCTCAAGCCAACAAAGTTTCAATTATAGAAGATAGATAAACCCAGAAACCTGATTCCAGCCAGCCTCGCTGAGACTTTGGGTCAGTGGGAACTGTGGGCAGCCTGAAAATGGCCCTCAGCCCCATGGGGTGAAGGTTCCCACTGGGAGGCTTGGCCAGCCTGCAAACAGCCATCAGCCCCTCACCCAGGCTGGCCAGGCATGCCAGCAGGTGGACATCCCCCGAGGGGTCCCAGACTGCAAGAGGGCACAGGCCAGGCTGAGGGACCCTCCCCCCCACCCTCCTCCCCCCAAGTGCACAAATTTTTGTGCACCAGGCCCCTAGTATATATATTTTTTCACTTATTTGTGGGAAATGATATTTGGAAGATTGTTTAATTACAACTATTTAATTATCTTTTAATATAAATTACTTCCTAATTTTGTAATATTGGAGTATTAAGGTAGAGGGCATATATAACATGGATTTAATCTTTATATTTATGCCTTTAACTCAGTTGTTTTCCCCTCAGTGTTTGAGATGGTTTATTGGCTGTAATCAGAATAGCTATATCCCTCCAACCCCCTTGAGATTAGTTTAAACCCTTCAGAGGAGTTTTCCCTTCAAAGGAAAGATGTATGATGATTGTTAAACTAAGAATTGATGAGTGATCAGTGAAATCTTTCTGACTGTTTCAGAGGCCATGTGGAAGTGTTACATCAACTTTTGCTTGGAAAGATTTGCTAAGAAGACAAGTAATCAGTCCCTCAGAGGTCAGGTAAGGATGTGGTCATAGGGCTGAGTGGAAAGTGACTATCTTTTGAAAGAAGGACAGACTCTTTTGGGGCCTGGGACAGCTTCCAAGAACCCCATGCTTATTGCTTTTTCTCCTTGAGTGACCTGTCATTCTGAAGGTCTGAGTCTGTTTTGCCCTTACCCTGCTCCCCGGGTCGAGAGGTGCTCTCTTGCTGGGCTGTGCTTGGGGCAGCTGTCCAGCTCATCTAATCATAAGTGAAACCACCTCAGTCCCTTCTCCCAGCTCTCAGACTGTGCGAAACTGCATTTGTTCCTGTCAGAGGCTGGCAACCTCTGCTGGGATCTTTTTAATGAAGTGAGCATTTTTCTGATTCCAGAGGCTGGAAAGGACCATGACTGCATTCAGGAAGGCACATGAACTCAGACTTCTACCAGAATTCCTGTACAAGCAGTGGGTAAGGACACCAACACATTCACTGCTATTATACGTATTCAGTTCCAGTTGGTTTGTGCTGGTGTCACTGTTGTGATACATATGGTTATGTGACCAAGGCCGTTTGGAAGTTTGGTATGTGGATATAGAGAGTATTTACATTGGGCTCTCAGTGTTAGTTGTATGACAAAATGAAACCTGTACCAGTAAAGGAAAGAATGTTACATAGCGGGAAACACTCAGAACAAGGAGTCACAGTTTGGGTTTGTTTGTCCACACTTCTATCTTTTACTGAACATGCCTTTCCTAGCTTTAATGTAAATGCCTGGCCCAGGTTAACCATTGGTACAGTTAAAACAGATTAGATGTGTTCACTGTGTTTCAGAAGCTGACATTCTAGTAGGAGGAATATTAACCCATTCCTACCCCCGGATTGTTACAGAGAGCAGAGTAATATGCTGTGGGAGTACATAGTTCTAGATCAGGTTTTGCTACTTAATAGCGAGGTGACTTGGGCAAATCACTTAACCTTTCTGAGTTTGATTTTAAAATAGTGATAGCATTCCCTGTTTTTGCCACGTCACAGAGTTGTTGAGAGCATAACATGAGATAATGAACGGGTTCCTGTATTTAAATAACTTTGGAGGGCAAAAAAGGACCAAAATCTTTATATTTGTTTAGTGCCTTGGATTTGTATAACTCCTGATTCATATCATTATGCAATTTTTATATAATTACAACTAATGTTTTTCTATTTTGTATTCTATTATTTTTATATTAACATTCAAAAATACTTTGTACATATACTTACATGGTGCATATCCTGTACAATAGACTGTTATATTATACTGCTACTGTGTGCCCTTCTCCTGCAACAGCATCTGTCTGGCAAAAATCCCAGACCTGGATGAGTTTAGCTGCCCCAGTTGGAGTTACTGAATGCTGGCATGACAGTCCCACCCTGTACATCCAGATGGGTTTTGCGTTGAGTATTGTCTTGGCAGTCACTCTCTCTCCTTATTGCTTATTTTGCCATTCATCACTCTGGCTATTTGAAACACCCTCTGCTCTCCAAATCTCTCATTTTGTTCTTTGTAACCGTATCACCTCATCACTCATTCAGTGACCTTGCCTTTAATGAGAGTGCCTCATCATACTGCTGCTGAACTTAAAATGCTTTGCTGATTTCTACATCCATCCTTTGTCCAGATGAATCCCCACCAAATGTTCTTTTAAAATTGATGATCAGATTATTCTGTGGCTTTTCACTGTCCTTTGGATAAAGCTGCTCAGTGTCATTAATTTGGCCCCTGCCTGCATTTCCAGCCTCCTTAGTCAGCCCTGAAGCTTACATCCTACCCCTCCAGCCATTCTGAACTTGGATTTCCTCTTGTATACAAGCTCTCACCTTCAGCCTCTTGCATATATATGCTGGTTGGAATCTCTGCTTTCACCTGACTAATACCTGCTTTTTCTTAAGTCTAAATGGTGCTTCCTTATTGATTGGAGGCCTTTCTCATCACTGCCATAAACCCTGCTTTATACTCCGATAGCAGTGATGCTTTTTCTGTCATGGCACATATCAAACTGCTAGACTGGAGGCTCTGTGGGTGGTAGAGAATGCACCTGATATTCTCATGATTGAATTTAGCATATACAGCATGCAATAAAAATCTTGCCGAGTGAATGGATTACATATTCCCCGTTTATTTGCTGTTTCACAATTTTATAAAATTAAATTGGATTTAGGTTTTTTCCCTTTGTTAAAATAGTGTGTTGCCAGCTGGTGTCGCTCAGTGGTTGAGTGTCGACCTATGAATCAGGAGGTCACTGTTTGATTCCTGTCAGGGCACATGCCCTGGTTTTGGACTTGATCCCCATTGTGGGGTTTGCAGGAGGCAGCCGATCAATGATTCTCTCTCATCATGGATGTTTCTATCTCTCTTCTCCTTCCCTCTCTGAAATCAATAAAATTAAAAAAAATAAAAAGAAAAGAAAAATAAAATACTGTGGATACAAGCATTTTGAGCAGATTAGATTTCCTTCTGTTGATATATTTTTGGGCCATATTTGTTAAAAAATAATTCCCAAGTTTAAGTTACAAACACTTTTATGACTCTTGTTTCATAATGTCAAATTATATTTTAGATAAATTGTACCAGTTTATAGTGTGCTCAACTCTGAATGAATAAACTTGTTTCCTTACCAATCCACAAATACTGGTTTTATCTTTACTGATTTTTAAAAAATATATTTTTATTGATTTCAGAGAGGAAAGAAAAGGGAGAGAGAGAGAAACTTCAGTGATGACAGAGAATCATTGATCGGCTGCCTCCTGTGTGCCCCCTGCTGGGGACCAGCCCACAATCTGGGCATGTGCCCTCACGGGAATGGAGGGGTGACCTCCTGGTTCATAGGTTGACACTCAGCCACTGAGCCATACCAGCCCAACTCTTTACTGATTTTTATATTCTGTTTGGTGGATATGAGTTTTATTATAGTGAACTGTTTTATTAAAAACTTAACTTTCAATCTAAATTATTTAGACCTTCTACTTTTCACTTCTTCCCTACTTTGGATACCACTTGGGAGCAGAAGCAGGGAATGGAGGAGGAATTACAAATTGTTCACTTTGTGACTGTTTGGCAGCCATAGTAAAGGCTTAGTGGAAAGGCTATTGAAACTATTGCCTAATCCCCCCCTCCCATTACATAGATAATTTAGCTCTCAGTATTAATTATCCACTGACCCTTCGTTTTGTCCAGATCGAGTTGTTGCTGCAGCATGACTTTCTTAAGGAAGCTCTGCAGGTGGCAGTGGCCGGGATTGAATTGTTTAGAGACTCTGTGATGATGTGGCAGATGAAGCTGCAGGTGCTGATTGATTCCAAGAGCCCTGACATAGCTAGTCTTTTTAAAGAAGCCTTTGCATCCCTGAAACCCCAGGTCTGTGAGTATTTCATTCTATTTGGGAAATCTTATAAACTTCAGCTAAAGCATATTTGGAGTGTACTTGTCTCGTAAGAGCTGGCCCTAGAATATGTTTGTACCTGTGAGCTGGCCCTAGAGTGTGTTTGTGATTTAAGAGTCAAGAGTAGAAAAATTTACTTCCATTTAATGGCCTCTTTCTAATTCTTTATTTGAAAATTGACTATATAAAATTTTATATTCCATCTAGATATCCTACAAGTGAGAAATATTAATAGATTAATATTCTCATTGCTACCAAAGCTGAGCTTAAGTCTGATTTTTAAAACACGTGTATATTTCTAAACTTTAAAGGTTAACGGACTAAACCTTAAAAGCTTTGCAGTGAATCTTTTATATTAGTAGGAAAAAAGTATTTCAGAAGTTAAAGTGGGGGAAAAAATCTTAATTATTTTACTGCTCATTTACGTGTGCCTCTGAGACATGAATAAAGGTTGGATAGTTCAGCCTAGATAATTAGTACTTGTGTTGTGGGCCCTGATGAGCAGAGACCTCGGTAGGTATAGGTCTGACTAGCTATCGGCTGTTAATTAACTAACAGAAAATCAGTTATAATCTATAGGCAGCATTCCCCAACATAAGGGAACTAGAGATAACAGGAGAGTATTGCTTTGGGTGACTTGTTTAGAAGGCTGTATTCTGGCATGTCATTCCTGGTCACGGAGACTTCTGTCAAAGTGAGGACAGAGCGGGAATAAATCCATGATTGTCTTAGGAGGAACGTGTCTTCATAGTGACTAGTTTTCAGAGTGTAGTGCTCAGCTCTCATTTCCTAACTTTTTATTATGAGCAGGTTTGTCTGCCATTGTGGATTTCTTGGGCAGAGTGGAGTGAAGGTGCCAAAAGCCAAGAAGACACTGAAGCCATCTATAAGGTATAGGCCCACTCTAAGTCTTGTAGTAGGGAATGAGCAGATAGGATTACTGGTTGGTTAGCTTTAGGGTTATTTCTATAGCAGCTCTTCTAAAGCACTATTTATTGAGCAGCCTGCGATGGCTCTGGGAAAATGGGTTTTGATATTTATAAACTTCCTCACACAGCTTGTGTCTTTTTTTTTTTTTGAATTATAGAAAGCTATTTTAGCTGTCACAGGTGCTGACTCAATCACTCTGAAGGAAAAGTA
>PVJC01034384.1:0-18850 GCA_004026665.1 Murina feae | reverse complement strand
ATGTTTCGGAGCCTGCCCGCCAAGGGCCGAAAACAGTATCGCTTTCGCTCCTGCTGCAACAGACGCTGCCTAAACGTTTACTCAGGTCCGTGAGTGGCGGCCGCCATGTTGGCTGGGCTAATTTGCATACAGCCACTCTGATTGGCTGGTGGGCGTGGCTTTCCCTGTCTCGGAGAAACGGTTAATTTTACTATTTCGCTTTTATTAGTTTAGATACTAGGGGCCCAGTGCACAAAAATTTGTGCACTTAGTGGGGGGGATCCCTCAGCCCAGCCTGTGCCCTCTCACAGTCTAGGACCCTTCGAGGGATGTCCACCTGCTGGCATACCTGGCCAGCTTGGGTGAGGAGCTGAGAGCCATTTTCAGGCTGCCCACATCCCCTTTAGGGTTCGGGTCCCTACTGGGGTGCCTGGCCAGGTGAGGGGCTGAGGGCTGTTTGCAGGCTGGCCACAGCTCCCATTGACCCAAGGTCCCAGTGAGGCTGCTGGCTGGAAGCAGGTTTCTGGAGTTATTTTATCTTCTATAATTGAAACTTTGTTGCTTTAACCAGAGCCCAGGTTGGGTTGACCCTGACAACCCAGACTCCCAGCGCTTCCTTGAGCCCAAGGCTGAAAGCAGGTCTCTGGAGTTTATTTATCTTCTATAATTGAAACATTGTTGTCTTGAGCGGAGGCCACAGCTGGCCTAGGTAGACAGGAACCTCCATTGCCAGGGCAAGCCTCCTGCTTGTTCCAGCTCTGTGGCTGCCAGACGCCATCTTGGCTGGGTTAATTTTCATATAACCACTCTGATTGGCATGGCTTGGCTGGTGGGTGTGGCTTAGGTGTAACAGAGTGAGGGTCAACTTGCATATTACTCTTTTATTAGATTAGATAATGCATGTATTTAATACGCACACACATATATATGTATATATGAAAATTTTTTTGGTACAAAAATGGGGTCCCAAATATGTTGTCTGGAATGCAGTCAGTATTCTAGAATGATACTCCAGTGGTTGCCTTTGGAGAGGGGAGTGAACATTGGTTAGAGGTGAAGTGGTTTGAAAGTCAGCTTGCATTTTTATTCAATATGTGGTTAGAACTCCTTCATGCATTTATCACTACTACAGTGTCACGGCTTTAAACAGAGCACCTGCTTTCCTAAAAGATAGTACTTCACTCTCCACCCTCCTCTTCATCCTCCATCATAAAAACACGATCCCTGAAATTCCCCTCTGTACCCTCCACCTGCTCTCCCACTCCCCAAAGCCTCCCGAATCTGCTAGACATTCTTCCCACGACCTCATGTCAAGATCTGTCTCTCCTCTCATGTCCTTTCCCACCCCCTTGGCCTCCTCATCCAGCTTGAGTCTGAGGTTACCTATTTCAGTGACTCTCGCACCAGCCCCTGGATTCTCTCATCCCGTGTCCCCTGCCACACTTGCTTTGTCAGCTCTGAGCTGTCCCTGCTCCATTCCAGGCTCCTGGGGAAAGACATAGACTCCTGTGACCAGGCCCTGGCCAACTCCCAATGCCAGCCCAGCCTGCCCTTCACTGTGCCCAGCAATGTCCTTATTCCTTTTTAATTGGCTTCTTATCTTGCTGCCCTGTGTACCCTTTTCCCCTTCTCCTTGTTTATATTGTAGCCTTCACCCGTGAACTGACCCAACTGCACACCTCGTTCCTCCAAGCTGCCGACACTTCCACTCATTACATTCTCCTGAGGCCCCATCTCAGAAGAACCTTGTTTCCAAGTCAGGCTGTCCGTGCA
The DNA here is from genome assembly GCA_004026665.1 of Murina feae. Lineage (NCBI taxonomy): Eukaryota > Metazoa > Chordata > Mammalia > Chiroptera > Vespertilionidae > Murina > Murina feae. Next base: position 17,098 of record PVJC01034384.1, on the reverse strand, counting down.
CCCTCAAGTCCATCTCAGTTCCTCCCTCGGGACTCTTCTACATCAGCATCCTTCTCTCTCTTTCTCTCTAAAAACAAACAGACATTTTTATTGATTTCAGAGATGAAGGGTGAGGGAGAGAAAGACATAGATATCAATGATGAGAGAGAATCATTGATGGGCTGCCTCCTGCACGCCCCCTGGGGATCGAGCCTGCAACCAAGGCCCTAACTGGGAATCAACCTGTGACCTCCTGTTCATAGGCCAGTGCTCAGCCACTGAGTCATGCTGGCTTAGCAGCATTTCTCTCTCTCTCGCATCCTTAGTCTATTTCACCCCACTTTATAGGGTGTGACACAGAGCTCCATCCTGGGCTTAGTCTAATTTAATAGATTTCCCCCCCAGTGGCTGAGTAAACCAAAGGCATGCTTGGAACCTGCCTCAATCCCCACCTACCACGACGGGCCCACTCTTTCTCCCTGGGCTGGAAGCTTTCAAGGTTGGCAGCTCTCAGCTGAGTCCTTCTCAGGGGCTTGCCGAGAACTGCTGTCCCAATGTCATTCTCCCTTCTGGGCCAGTCTGCCCTCAAGGACTGGTCGTTACAGAGCTGTAACCAGTCCAGTGACTGGTTGTTATCTGTGCCCTTGGGCCGGGACAACTCTGAAGGGCCATGCCTGCTCCTGAGTTCCCTGTAGGAACCAGCTGAGAACTCCGTTGGGTCTGCATTGCAGCCCACTCCTTCCTCTGCCCACTCCTGTTTCCCTCAGTCCCCACCTGAATGGACCCTGTGAGCATGTCTCCATATGCTTCCTGCCTGCAGACCTTCAACTCAGAGTCTCCTTTTTGGGAGTCCACCTGCCTCAGCAGGCTTTTCAGATTTGGGGAGAGATCTAGAACATGGATGGGAACGATCAATATTCAGGCTGATTTTATCTGCTTGGAATGCAGGCCCAGTCTGAGAGAACAAAGCTCCTTGGATCGGTGTAAACTTTTGGGTTATGTAGCTTTAAAGAAATTCAATTTTATAAATACAAGATGTGAGAGACTTTGGCAGACATTTTTTGAAAAAGAACTAAAGGATCCCTTACTTTTTGAGTTCATTCATTCATTCACTCACATAGGAGTGCCCATTCTGCACCAGGGGTGGGGCAGCAGAAACAGGAGGAGAAGGATGATAAACTAACACCCAGATTTATGATTATAATCTATGAAGTAAATAAACAGGGGGCAGAAATAGGGAATAAAAGGGGTACCACTCAGAATAGGTGATTTGAGAGGAAGACTGATGAGAGACCTGCACCATTGTTAGTGGGATGGCTGCATGGGTACAGTCAGGAGAAGGGAACTCAGAGGCCTGCAGGTCATGTGCCCACCCCATGCTAACCTCATGCTAATTCTCATGTTAACCCTAATGCTAACCCCCATACTAATCCTCATGCTAACCCCCATGCTAACCCCCATGCTAATCCTCATGCTAACCCCCATGTTAACCCCCATGCTAATCCTCATGCTAACCCCCATGCTAATCCTCATGCTAACCCCCATGCTAATCCTCATGCTAACCCCCATGCTAGTCCTCATGCTAACCCCATGCTATCCAGAGGCCTCCAGACGTTGAGGCCACAGGGAGTTGCTGATGGTCTCCATGCTCAGAGTGTGCTTCCAAGACAGCACACAGGCAACACTGGCAAGCTCCCCTCAGAGCCTCTCACCACTAATCCTGGACTCAGATGAAGGTCTGTGTCTCACTGGTACCAGGTGTATATGTCTCTGTGGCTGCTGTAACACACTACACACTTGCTGGCTTGAAACAACACAGATGCATTATTTTATAATTCTGGATGTCAGGGTCTGAAGTGATTCTTATGGGGCCGAGGCCAAGGTATTGGCAGGGCTGTAGCCTTTTGGAATTTCCAGGGGAGAATCAATTCCTTCCTTTTGCTGACTTCAGAGACTTGCCACGTTCCTGGGCTCATGGTCCGTTTTTCCATCGAGAGCCAATATTGCAGTAGCGTCTTAAGATCTCTTTCTCTGATTCTGCCCTCTTCTAGTTTTGTCATCACATCTTCTGACTCCAACCCTCCTGTCTCCCATTTGTAAGGACCCTAGTGATTATATCTGGGTAATCCCCCAAATCTTTCCTTCTCAGATTTCTTAATTATATCAAAAAGTCCCATTCGCCATGTAAAGTAACATGTTCATAGATTCTAAGGACTGGGCCATACTTGGAGGGCCGTAGTCTGCCCACCACACCAGGTAACTCAGAACCATATCACAGGTGGAAAGCCCTGGCGCCCTGTATTTAAATGGCTTTTCGTTCCTACTTTCCCCAGGTGCTCATGCATTGCTGAAACCTCTTAAGTGCCTTGTTTTGCGTATTTGTTTGACTCCTGCACATGTGTGGTCACATGTCACTTTAAATAATTCTCGTTTTTGTTATTAGACAAATGCTGCTTGAGGAAGGAGCCGGGCATTGGGGCGCTGTGTGTATGTTTCTGGTTCATGTTCGCCTGGATATCTCAAGTGCTGAAAGCTACTGTACGTGCTGGCGCAGGCTCGGATGTTCAGGAAAATCCATCCCTACCAATAACTAGCACACTAGGCCTTAGAGAAGTCACCTGACTTCTCTCAGGCAACCCTTTCACCACTTCCTACATGTCAGATTCAACTCCTATGTCACGGGAATAGTGTGAGGGTGTAGTGAGTGAGATGAAGGGTTTCATCAGTAGGGAACTTCCTGTTGAATTAAGGTGTCCTTTCATTGTTTGTGGACGCTGAACTTTGAGGAGTGAAAGGGAGCCTCTCAGATTCTTTTCACTGAGGAGTGGACTGTACCTGAATGTGCTGCCCCCCCCCCCCACTGTGGTTAAGGTTTTTAATTACCTTTGACATGGATCAGAATGTTAAGAAAAGTGTGCTGGGCATTTAGACCCCCCCCCCCCAAATCTACACCTGGGCCTGACTGGGACATTATTTGCCCAAATCTGTATGCATATTACAGCCTCCAGAGATTCTGATTTGTTGGGGCTGAACAGATTGAGGGCATCTGAATTTTGATAAATCTCTCCAAGTGAATGGGATATGAGCTGTCTCCTGACCCAGCAGGCTATGATGTAAGCTTGGGGTCTATTAATAGAAGTACAGTAAGTGGAACGAAGGAGGGGACAGTGTTTCAGAGCTGTGAACAAATTACAGAGCTGTACTGGCCGGCTGGGTGGAGATCTGGGCACCCCACTTCCAGAGGGACTGGGACAGAATCTTCCTAGGAGCAAGACCCGGGGGGTGTGGGGACTCATGAAGAGGAGAAAGCACTGACTTGCCCAAGGTCACCCCATGAAATGTATCAATGAAAACACCTGGAAAAGAAGAGAGACACATGTCCTTTTGCTTCAAACAGCTTTATTAGATCATGAAGTCCAATGCTGTAACAGTGAAAATAGCTGAAGATGAGATTTCATCTTTCTTAAGTAAACAGCTTGTAAAACTCATGTCTTCAAAACTGTTCGCCAGGTAAGGAGCGAGGATAGAAATGCAGTTAGGGTGGTCTAGACTGCATGCCTTCGCCCCAGGTAACCTAAAGGAATCTTCCTGATTATCTCTGAGGACGGGTGGATCTGGTTTTACTTGGGTGCATTTCCTTGTAGGCTTTCTGTGTGGGACTGAGATTTGGTCTCTGTCGCAGCTCACAGGCATATTCTGTTTGCCTGAGATGTCCCTTCCCCTCAAAATCCTGTCAACTCCAGGCCCACCTAGAAGATGAGTAGAACAGTGATTGTGCACATGTGTGCACACACAAACACACACTTACAAGGTTTGCCCAAGTGGACGACAGACCCCTATAAAACCTTTTAAATGGAAATCTATATAATTTTATTAACCAAGGGCCACCCAATAAATTCAATAAAAAATATAAAAAACTTTGAAAATCCTCACAACCATTTTGTGAAGTGGAACTTTTTTGTTATCTTCACTTAGTTATCATTATTGTTATTTCTGAAGGATGCAGTATGTGGAAGAGCATACCAGTTGAAAATGGCAGAACGGGGATTTGAACTCTGGTCTTCCGATCACAAATCTCTGCCCAAATGGACACCAAGAGGCAGAAGCACAGCAGAGTGCTGGTAAGGTTTCTGTTACCCCACTGGCCAATAGCTTGTCTGGCTGATATTTTTGTCCAGAGAAGACAGAAGAAGAACCCAAAGCCTGGGAGGTGGTAGGGTGGGGAAGGGTGTGTCCTTTCACGCAATCCACACAACTGTGCAATCTGCTCAGGGTTAGACTGCCTGGGCAGAGAGGTGGCACTTTCAAGAAGAAAAGAGGCTTTCTCTGTTATCACCCAGGTCCCAGCTAGAGTGAGGGCCCTCAGAACAGGCTGCTGGTCAGACAGAGAGGCACTCACCCAGGCAGGAGGGGATAAAGGTCATGTCTAGAAGGCCACTTTCACAGATGCCATCGGCTCTAGAAGATGACCCTGCTATTCAAAGGTTGTCTCCTCCGGAATGGTAGTGGCTGCAGGCAGTGCTCTCTGAGGGCGTCAGGAAACTGTGGGGGGTGTGGGATCTTTGTTCCTGGAATACGCTTTCTTCCATCTGTGATGCTGTGGACACTGTGCCTGACGTTCTCTACTTGGTATCATCCTTCTGGGATTCTCGGTACTAGACACCATCCCTGCAGTAAGGTCAAGAGTAACAGCTTGAAAGACAATCCAGGAGCCCTCCCGTGAGCACCCCTGGTACACTGTGCCTACCTGTGCATTCCTCCTCCTCCTCCTCCTACCTTCTTCTCTTCAATCAATAATTTTGTATTTATTATGACATCATCATGCAACAGTCTAACTGGAAAACTTGCCATAACACAGAAGTACATAAAATATAAAGACGTTGTGTCCCTTCCCCCTTTCCTGTCTCCCATCCCTCCCTCACCTGCTACAGAAACTCTGATCTGTTGTCTGCTCCACTCTCTGTGGATCCCCTCACCCAGCCCAAGGCCCACAGCCCGATTGTGGAGTGAATAGATGGACCCCCATCATCAGGCTGATGTGGCCCTTTTTCTACACATCCAAACACATCCAAAGTCACACACGTGGTGTGATTTTGTACATCAATGTGACCATACTGTGTGCAGGTCTCTTCGGTTTTTGCTTTGTAATGTGTATTGAAGATCCTTCCTAGACTCCATATCTAGACAGGCTGCATTCTTTTTCACTGCTGACTAAATACACCATCATTACTTGACCCCTCCCATATTGATGGGCATTTAAGTTCCTTCCATTTCTCAGGACTTCCTGCCCTGCAGCCTGCCCAGGCCTCTGGTTGCCCAGGCGAGAGGAAAGACAGCTGAGGTGGACTGGCTTGGTGGATAGAAAGGCTCCTCACTGGGTCGGATGCTTGCAAATGTGAATTTCCCTGAAAGATAATCTGGGCCGAGAGAAATTCCTTTCCCTAGGAGTGGTGGGGAGAGTCAGTCCCGGCTTGTATTTTGTACTTGATACACACACACCCTGTCCTAGTCTCTGCCCAGAGAACTTAATTGTAGAACATGAACTGATTAGTGTTGGCATGTTTTGTGGAAGCACACGGAACTGAGAGTCCTGAGTTCTAATATTGGCTTTGCCACAAAATTACCTGAAAGTGTTGAATGAATAATTTTATATTGATGAGACTCAGTTTCTTTACCTTTAAAATGGGCTGGTATGGCAGGAACAGTAATCTAATTCCTGACATTAAACTCTCTGATGGAAAACGATGGGTTGAGAATGAGAACAATGCTTAGAGGAGCGGACACTTTCACTGAAAATTTTCCAGGCTGAGGCTTTGGTTGCCTGCTCTTGACCCCGGGTTTGCTGTGGGAGCCACGAAACAGGAAACTGCCTTTTGGGAAAGAGCAGTCAGCTGTTCTGGGCGAGGTCAGAGCCAGCAGCTTGGTGACCTGTTCCTGGTTCAGTAGGTCAGCAGCCCCACCTCCTGCCCTGGAGCTGCAGGACCTGTTCCTCAGCTGACCCTGGGTGAGGGCAAGTTTCCCCTTCCTCACAGAGGAAAGTCTGGGGAGCACCTCACCCGCAGCCTGGTCACCTGTGCCTTCTGACGGTTGCTGGGCCCCTCACCTCAGACCTGCATGGGTCTCCCTGACAGCGTCAGACACTAACTAGAGTGGTGAGGGCCATGGCCCTGCAGTCACAGGGCCGACCCCGAATCCTGGCTCTGCTGTGTCTGTCAGCTGAATGAGCTGGGCAAGTCACTCAGACTTAGGTAGGTGGGTAAAGATTAAAGGTGGACTTTTCACATGAGTATATAATAAAAGCTCAGTAAGCATTTATTATTATTACTAGAGGCCCAGTGGACAGATTTATACACTTGTGGGGGCGTGGCCTGCAGGGATTGGCCCAATGTGGGAGCATCGCTCATCCTATTCAGTCGAGTGGCTGTGGACCCACCCTCTGAGTGGCTGCTGAATGAGGAAATTAGTCTGAGATGGTATTTCAGGGTAATGTCTTGGGTAAAGGCATGTTCTATGTTCTGGAGGGACCTGGCGGAGAGCTTTGCACTCCAAAGCCACTTGGTGAATGTCCTTGATGTGTGATGCTAGGTCAGTGACACCATCAGGGATGTTCAGGGCAGCCGTGTTCTAGGATCCTCAGCCATCAGGGCAGCCTCCCCGAGGGGTCCACAGTAACGTCCCCTCTTGCCATCTGTCTATGCCAGCTCTCAGTGCTCTTCCTTTTTTTTTTTTTTTTTTAAATATATTTTATTGATTTTTTACAGAGAGGGAGGGAAAGAGACAGAAAGTTAGAAACATAGATGAGGGAGAAACATCGACCAGCTGCCTTCTGCACACTCCCTACTGGGGATGTGCCTGCAACCAAGGTACATACCCTTGAGTGGAATCGAACCTGGGATCCTTCAGTCCACAGGCTGACGCTCTATCCACCGAGCCAAACCGGCCAGGGCTCCAGTGCTCTTTCTAGAACACACCTTAGAGGGCCTGCATTAGCTGGTGGGTTCAGGCCAGAGACTGGGTTGTCTCAGGTATTTGATAGGTTCAGAGACTCGGCCTCACCCTGGGCCTGCTAGCGGCTGCTCCCCCTGCTCATCCCAGCTCCTGTGTTGAGTGCCTGCCCCGTGGTAGTTAGTGCACGTCATAGGGACTGGTCAACGGGTCATTCTGGTTGTTCCGCCATTTGGTCGCTGGGCTTATATACATATAGATTATTTTATTAATGCTTGAGGGAAAATAGACAAATGATGAGTGAACAAGAAGATGCAACATCATTCCGCACTCATTCACATGGAATGACTTTCCCCTAAACTTGCCTCCAATGCAATCATAGCACATTTGTGAATGAGTTATGCTCAATCTTGGATGCTTTCCCCACCTCCTGCCAAAATTCCTTGCTTCAAAGCCCCAGTCACATGCCACCTCCTCCATGAAGATTTCTTTGCTTTTCCCTTTGGGGCATGCTCACTTTTTGCTCATGTCACCAATATTATCTCTGTATACTAACGATTCCCAAGTTCATGTTTCCAGTAGAGGGTGAATAGGTGACATGGTGTGCTTATCGCTCATGTGGTCTGTACTGGTTTCCTAGGGCAGCCCTTACAAACTACCACAAACTCAGTGGCTTAAGACAAAAGACATTTATTGTGTCATGATTCCGGAGGCTAGAAGTACAAAATCAAGGTGTGTCTGCATGGCTGTGCTCCCGTGACACCTAAGAAGAAGCCTCCGCCTGGTTTCTGCTGGTTTGCTGGGGGTCCTTGGGAGCCATATCGCTCTAATCTCTCTCCCTTCATGGTCAGCTGGGCTTCTCCTGTGTGTCTCTATCTTTTCACAGGGTGTTTGTTTGTTTATTAAGGACACAAGTCGTATTGGATTAAGGGACTATCCTACTCCAGTATGAATTCATTTTAACTTAAATAGTTACATCTACAACAATCCCATTTCCAAATAAAGTCACATTCTAAGGTACTGGTTGTTAAGTTTTCAATATATTATTTTTGGAGGGCACAGTCCCACCCACCAGACGGTCTTTTAGTTTTTCTCTTGAACTATAGCACTTAAGAACATGTCTTAGTATCTCAACTAGATGGTAAAATCTTCCAAGGAAAACCATTCCGTTTTACATCTGAAGGTGCAAACAGGCTGCGCTTGGGCTGGATTTGGTTGGCAGACATGTTCATCTGCCCTGAAGTACTGGCCCAACATCATGCTTGGGAAGAGGTTCTGAATTAGCCTAAAAGTCTGGATATCTGGTTTCCATGGCAAACCAGAATGTCTAGCCACACACCAGGGAGCATTGCACCATGTCCCTCACTGCCTGAAGCCTCGCAGGGGCTTCTTCTCAGACTGGGCAGTGCCCTCCTGGCTCTACAGGTATTATATATTCTACTGGTTCTGTTTCTCTGGAGAACCTTGACTAATATACTTTTCATTGAAAAACATGTCTGACACCTAAGCCCCTATCGCCACTTCCACTAACTTCACTCTTGGTCAGGCCATCATCATCTCTCCCCGGGACGTTATCATTGCTGCATCCCCGGAATGCCAGCTGAGCCTATTTTCCAAGGAGCAGCCAAGGAAGCCCTTTAAAACACCAAGTCCATCATAGCACTCCTCTGTTTAGTGTCCTCCTTTAGGTCCCATCTCATCCAGAGTAAAAGCTAAAGTCCTTAGATGGCCTTGTAGGTCCTACACATTCTGACCTCCTGCTGCTTTCTCTGACCTCATCTCTGCGCCCTGCCCCGCCTCGCTGGACTCCAATCACATGTGCTTTCCCTTTAACAGGCCACACAGGGTCCAGCCTCAGCACCTTTGCGCTTGCTACTCTCTCTGGAAAGCTCTTTGTTCTGATAGATTCATCTGAGCTACCCAGAGCAGAATAGCACTGGTTTCTTATATCTCAAGAGAAGCAATGGCTTTATCCAGAATGGACCATTCATTTCAGATTTGCCAAAACGCGTGTCTCAGTCCACTGCTTCAGGGTGTCTGCCATCTCTGACAGATGGCCTTCCCCGGGCTGACCCGAACCCTTTGCCATTTCTGATCTCTATCACGGTGCCTGTACGAGGATGGTGGGCAGGCAGGTCAAGGAGAAAGGACAAGTCTGAGCGTTTGCTGCCCCGTGCAAGAGAGACCACGGCTTCTCGTCACTGTCTGACTCTCACGTACCTCCCCACGTTTCCCGTGGCTGCTTTCTAAAGAAGCCCTTGCCCTTTTATCTTGGGCCCAAGAAAACATCCTAATTCACACTTGCACACCATTCTTCGGTGAGGGGCGAGGCGTGGGACACGTTATGGGAAGTGGCTGCTTTAAACATCCTGCATGCGGTGCTGTGATCAGAGAGATCCTGTGTTCCCTGCTCCTGCCCCCCTGCCTGCCACCTGCCCAAGCCTCATCCTTCCTCAGTGGAGTCATGAAAAGAGCCCGTAATCAGAAGAGGGAAGCCCTGGGCTGTGGAGACCTGGCTCAAGTCCTGAATCTGACACATTACAAGGCAGGGCCTTAGGCAAGTGGCACACCCCTCTCCATTAGTTTCTCACACATGAATAGAGGTGACAATGCCTACATTATGGGACTGAAGTGCAGTGATGTATAATGAGCGCGTGGTCCCCTGGTCGCAGTAAACTGGGAGGCAAGATGAGTCAGGTTTGAAACGGAAGCCAGACTTCAGACACACGGTTGACACGCTGCCACCTGGGGTTGAGCTGGTGTGTGCGGTGGACACTCCTGACCACTCGAGTGAGACGGACCCCTGGGCCATCCTTCCCATTGTCACCCCAGAATTTAATGGCGCTCCTTCCAGAATTTAACTTGACCAGGCCACCTCCCTGCTTAAAATGCTTGCGAGAGGGACCTCAAGTCCATCCTCTAAGGAGCCCGCAAGGCCGGCTGTCAGGACCCCACTTTCTCTCGGCCCACACCTCCTCAGTCTTGGGCCACTCACCACTGACTTTTGCTCTTGGCACTAAAGAAACATTAAGTAACGAGCGATCCTTGAACGTGGTTGTTCGATCACCTGTGCCTATGTCTAACTTAGTTGGCATCCGGCCATATTTCCCCCATCCCCTTTGGGAGATGTCATGAGAGGTTTTCTGAGATTCAGCCACACGGTGCCCATTGCATCCACCTGCTCTACTGACTTTCCAAAATGGAAAAGAGGTTGGTCCGTGTGACCGGTATTTTTGTGCATACTGTAGCCTTCACATATCTTGTCCTCCACCCTCTCACCTGTAAGATGTTGGACTACATCAGGCGATTTCCCGGATTCCTTCTCACCAGGACCTGGGGAGCTCGGGCTGGGCCGTTGCACCTTCACCAGCAGGCAGTTGGTTCACTGGTGCTGCTGAGGTTGAGGTGAGATGCTGCCCCTGCAACCCCTGCTTCAGCTTCATGCAGATACCACGGAGGTGATTGCAGAGAGCGGCTGGGTGGGGAATCCCTTTCTCCATGGCAGGCCAGTCAGTGAGGCCAGGTCAGTCAGAGAGGGAGCAAGAAGAGCAGCGTGGTTCCTGGGATGCTCTCTGCCCTCCTCCTCCACCCTGGCTGCCCCCACAAGAACCAAACTGTGTATCTGAGTCTTAGAATGCCAGGAATGTGCCACAGCCTGATAGGCATGAAGCAGTCTGCGGAGAGGCAGGGAGGAGCTCTGCTCCCAGGCAGAGGCCTGGCAGTGCAAGGACTGTGGGGCCTGAGGGCTGGGCAGCCCCTCCCATCCTCCCTGGGCCTCCTGCTGCAGCCGGGATTTCAAAGGCTGCATTGTGCATTGAGCTGGGGCCTTGGTCCCTCGTGTGCCAGGGAGTAGGCGGGAGGAGGAACACCGTGGGGAGGCTGTGCCCTGGCAGTGCTCTTCTGGCTGGTGTTCCCAGGGTCCTCGGCCCGTGGAGGATGGTGAACACATGGGTGGCTGCTTCTGCATCCCCAGGGAGCGGAGTCTGTCCTGGGGCCCAGGTGAGTTCCCTGGGGAGCCCTGACCTGTGTCTTGGCTGAGGTGGTTGGTTCATTGAAAGCTCAGGGGTCTGCTGGGGTGGGGAAGTTGCTCCTCTAAAGTCGGGGAGATGGTTGTGCTTTCTGGCTCCCTCCTCCCTCCATCAGTGTTTGTCACTCCGGCTTTGTAAAAGGGCATAAAGCTCGGGAAGCATCTACTTTTCCTGAAGAGAGAGGCTGGGAGCTGGCTATGTGAGGAGCGGTGTTGCTCTTGGCTGCCACTCCCAGGGTGTGACTAAGCCCTTCCTTCCTTTCTTCCCAAGATTCCCTAGGTCAGGAAGAGAGCTCAGGCTGTGAGTTCCTCTGGGGCCCATGGATGGTCATAAACTTGGCCTCCGTCCCTCAAACCCTATTTTCGTCAGAGTTGCTATTACTGAAGAAAAACAGGCATTTCCTGCCTCCTACCTGTTGCAGTATGAGATACTTTTTTGGTACGTCAAGTTGAAGCCACGGAGAATTATTGCTGTAAGAGATTGTCAAGCCATTGAGACTTGTCATTATCTGACCAACATCCCGGGTCTGCCTGGGACGGAGGGCTCCCCCAGGCTCTGGTCAAGGCTAAAATTGGGACACTCCCAGGCACACGGGGATGGTCGGTCACCCTAAAGCAAGTTCCTTGCTTCTTTTCAGAGCAGGACCAAGGTGAATGGCATTTATCAGGATGAATGGCAGCTTTGGGGTGGGGGTGATTGGATTGGGGGAGAGCTAGGGAGGAGGTAGAAGAACATCACACAAGAAACCATTCCTAACCCTCTCTGGCATATCATCTCTTCCTGGAGCACCATCATGGTTCCTTGGAGCGGGAGCCCAGCAGAACCCCTAGACAAAGCTTTCTACCCTCTGACAGATGACTCCCCTGGGTACCCTGCTACTTGGGCTGGCCAATGCCAGAGTGAATGGGAGCCTGAGCACCTTGGCACCTCCAGCAGGGAGAGGCTTCCAGACTAAGGCCACCCCAGAGCTATAAATTATAAGTAAACAAACCCCTAAGCAATGCCACTGAGGCAGGCATCATCACAGTTATGGCCTTTGAGGCCAGAATGCCTGGGTTTCATCTTCGTTCCTTGACTTGTGTTGAGCAATTTACTTAACCTCTCTGTGTTTCAATTTCCTTGTGTAGATTTTATGATATGACTGCCTTCCTCATATGAGAATTAAGACTACATGTGAAACAAACTGGTACACAGTTGATTAAGCACAATAAATGTCAGCCACATCAGTTACATGTCTGTGGCCTCGGCACATCATATTCTCGAGGCCTCTGTTTGCTCATCTGTAAAATGAGGGGGTTGTGAACTCATCGTGGGCGGTATCTCAGGACCTCTGCTCCTGCTCCCTGACCTCAGCTTCTGATGCAGCAACTCTGCTTCTGTTTCATGCCCTGTCCTTCAGCCCAAAGTTTCATGTAAGAGAATTCTACAGTTCAAACTCACCAACGAACCACTATTGAGAAAAACAACCTCTAACTTCTTCAACACTGTCATTCAGTTATTTTATTGGTTTACTTGGCTTTGCTATTAATAATTGGTTGCCATCTTAGATTCACTTTTCATCAAGAGTCAGCTTGCTATTTATTTCTATTGAGGCTTTTTCATGACACTCTCCCATATTGTTCTCCCTACTTGTCAGGGCCTTTTCTTAGGATCGAAGTGTTACAGGTCTGAAGCCAGTTTATATGAACATCCTCTTCTAGGTGCCCCTGTTTATCCTAGAAAAATGGAACAAAATATAAGACACATCCTGGAGCAATTTAATAATTGTGTGACTTTGGGCAAGTCTCTTATATTCTTTGAACCTGTCAAATGATCGTAAATACAACAGGAGGCTTTGGATAGAAATAAAAGATAAACATTTATTCAAGGGTGTTGAGGTTTGCAAACGGAAAACACAACTAAGCAATACCCAGAGTGGTGTGCAGAAGCAAGAAAAACAGAGGATTCTTAGAGTGAGGACTACATTCTTGGACTCTCTATGGGTCCAAGATGCTGGTCCTCTAGAGGATTGGTGGCCTGGATAATGGATGTCAGGTGATATGAACACTCCTTTCTTGCCCTTTAAGCGGTGATGAGAGAGTTATTTGGAAGTTTGATGGATATCATGTATTGACACAAGACTGGAAAGTTCAAAGGTGTAGGTTCCCAGGCTCGTTAAAACAAGAATAGAACTGTTTCCTCATACCTCAACCTACTTGCTTTTAGTTATTTTGCATCTTGACTCTAGTGACTTCATTTTATTTCTGCATTCTATTCGTCAAACCTCAGTTTTCCTGTCTGTAAACTGGATCTAATTGTAGTATATAGTCCGTGGAGCATTTGTGAGGGTTAAATCAGATCATTCATCTCTGCTCCTGCTCCCCGACCTCAGCTTCTGATGCAGCAACTCTGCTTCTGTTTGATGCCCTGTCCTTTAGCCCAAGGTATCATGTAAGAGAATTCTACAGTTCAAACCCACCAACGAACCACTATTAAGAAAAACAACCTCAAACTTCTTCATGTATTGACACAAGACTGGAAAGTTCAAAGGTGTTGATAGAAGTGTTGTAGGTCTGAGGCCAGTTGATTTAGCACAGAGTCTGGCTTCTGAAAACCCCTCAGTAATTGTGGGCTGTTTTAGTATTAGCTAGTAGGGACCACTCCAGTGTTCCTTCTTCCTAATTCCTGATTCCATAGGATTAGGAGTCTGTGCTCATAATTCTTTGGCTGCTTCTGACATTGTGTCTGTGTAAGTGGGAGTAAACAGTGAGGATCAACAGTTCTCATGGGATAAGGGAGGCAGCAAAGGAGAAGGTTCTTGATAGAACTGAGCCCTGGCTGGCTGCCCAGTTGGCTTGCTGCTGCGTGACACAATGACTGATGTTGGCTCTGACAACCCAGGCATGCTGCATTCTCACACGTGCATATTGCCTGCAGCATCAGTTCCCTGTGATGTCTCTCATTTGCTCACATAAATCTCCTGACTGCAGGTGGTGAGAGGGTGAGTTACTGGTCAATTGCCATCATCGCTGACTTCTGGGACCCTTAAATGTTCTTGCCATTCCTCATATGAGGAAGACAGTCATATCATTCTTGGACCCATACAGAATCCATTTTTTAAGCTACAGTTGCTCACGTAGGAGTACAGAGCAAGCCACATCGAAGTTTGTCTGTTTAAAAGCGCCTAGCACTTTCTCCTTATTTTCAGCACATTCTTGAAGAAATTTGGCAGACTTGCACCCTTAAACAGTTGCTGTGGGAGAGTTATATTTGCCTACATTGATCCCGTTTGTAACTTCTCTTTCAACCTTTTTGGTAAATACTAATCATCAGTGTAATAATATGAGATTGAAGGAGAATGCCAGGATAAGACAGGAGAAATGGGAGTGGATTCTCATTTCCAGCAAGTTTCTGTGAGTTAGATGTTTCCCAGATTAGAGACTTTAGACCTCAGATTTCCAAGGTCAGGTTCATGTAGTGGAAAGAGCAAGGTCTGCACCCAGTGATCTGTGTGGCGCCCGACTCTGTCACAGTTCTCTGTCATTCAGAGACTATATGGATGTCAAATGAGCACATGAAAAAAGTCCTCAGCATCATTAGTTATTAGGGAAATTCAAACTGAAATAAATGAGATAAAATAGCGCATCTCTAGAATGGCTAAAATGAAAATGAGCAATACAGTCAAGCAGCTGGAGTTCTCACACATTGCTAATGGGAAGCAAAATGCTACAGCCACTTTGGAGAGTAGTTTGATAGTGTTTAAATAAATCTCAGTGTTTTCTGAATTAAGTGTTAGTTACTTTATCTAGTCAGTATTTATAATAAAGAAACTAGCTTCCAGAAAGTAATTTATTAATTCATAAATGAAAAGTCCAGAGGCTCTTTGTTTCAGGTATGGCTTCATTAAGATGTCCAAAAATGTTATCAGGAAGTTATCTTTCCTCAGCTCTATTTGTACTAGGTTGGTCTCATCCTCAGGCAGGCTTTCTCTCTGTGGTGGGAACTACAGCTCCACGCTGTCCTATTCACAGCCTCAAGTTCAGTGGAAAGGAATCTTTTCTTCCCTAAAGTGCTGGTGAGGGGCCTACGACCAATTTTCATTGGCTTACCTTTGGCTGCATGGCTCCGGCAGAGCATACTCGATTCACTTGTGCTGAGTCCTGTGACCATGTTTGGAGTTAGGGGTGAAGGGAGGCGGCCTCATCTGAGCCACAGAAACTGGACTCTTCTAGGTCACATGGCTAAGCTAATGAAGAAGCCAGGCTTTGAGTCCAGGACTGTCTGATTGCAGAGTCTTTGTTCCCAGGCACTGCTTCACCTGCCTGTAGTGTTAGAAGACAATACAGAACATTTGGAAAGTAGGCAGAAGCATAGGAAAGATCATTTAAAATAACTCAGCAATAGCCACCACGGACCTGTTGGGTTATTTCCTTTCAGTCATTAAAATACCATATATTTCCCCTAAAGTACTTTATTCTACATAATAGTTTTCTGTTGCCTTCAATAGTGTCTGGTTCTTTCACAAGGTCCAGCTCAGATCTTGAAATTCCTCCATGTTGAATTTTATGTAATTCCACCTATGAAAAAGCTTTATAACTGTAAATCCTGTGCAACTATTAACTGCTCTTCCTATTATAAAACTCACTCTCGTGTCCCAGTTTCCTTTGGTTTCTCAAGGAGCTGGCCTCTGGCTCACGTGTTCCAAAGCATCCGGTGAGCTGGCTGCCTCTGTGCACTCTAGAGCAGCCGTCACCAACCAGTGGTGGTGCATGAGATCTGAAAGGTTGGCGCCCGCTGCTCTAGAGGACATTAGAAATCCCTGACATCGAATTAAAAACACATATCGCAGTCTACCCCTAGATATTCTGAGGTAGAGTAGGTAGAGAAGGGCACCAGGAATATTTTAAAATTTGTCCTTTTATTAAAATTTACCCTTTATACAAAATTGTGCATAAAGTTAGATGTGTACAGCTTGTTGAATTTCCACAAGGTGAATATATCCATCTGTGCTGCTTTCTATGGCAGTAGCTCATTTATTCCCATGGCTGCATGGTATTTAATTGTACATGCTACCATTCACTTATCCATTCTAGTGTCAATGGACATCTGTATTGTTGCCAGGGTTTGGTTCTTATTGATACTGCTGCTCTGAATATTTTAATAGGTGTATTTTGGTGAACATACACGTGTACTATTTTGAGTATATATCTACTCAAAATTGGAATTGCTGAATCTTATGCATGTGTGTAAATGGATATGCTCAGCTTGAATTGAAACTCTCAAACAGTTTTCCAAAATGAAAATTTTCAAAACATACTCTTACACACTTGCATAAATGGGGTTCTAGTTTATGAGCATCCTTACAGACACTTGGCTTTATCTGTTTTTCATTTCAGCTGGCTTTTGTAAAGGTGCTTCATTGTGATTTTAATTTTCATTTCCCTGATGAGCTTGAAAAGATTTTTGTAAATGCATTGGCCATTGAGGAATTGTTTTTGATAAAATGCCTATCCACGCTTGTCGCCCATTTTTCCAGAAGGTTGTCTACCTATTGAAGATGTATTAGCATTCTTTGTATATTCTGGATTCTAGCTCTTTGGTGAATATACATATTATCTATATTTTCTTTTACCATGTCACTTATCTATTACTCTCTTAATTGCATCTCTTGATTAACAGAAGTTTCTAATTTAAATAGATTCCAATTTATTCATTATTTCTTTTTTTAAAGTATATTTTTATCAGTTTCAGAGAGGAAGGGAGAGGGAGAGAGAGATGGAAACATCAATGATGAGAGAGAATCATTGATTTACTTCCTCCTGCATGCCCCACGCAGTGGGGATGGAGACCACAGCCTGGGCATGTACCCTGACTGGGAATCGAACTGTGACTTCCTAGTTCATAGGTTGATGCTCATCGACAGAGCCATGCTGGCTGGGCCATCCATTATTTCTTTTGTGAGTAGTGCTTTTCCATCCTATTTAGAAAATCAATGGCTACTCCAAGTCATGCAGATATTCTTCTATATTTTCTACAAGTTTTCTGTATAGGTATCTTTTACAAAACAAGCATGTTGTATGAAATTCTCCAGTTTTCTTCTCTAAACCTCACACATCTGTAAGAGCTGTGCACCCATCCTCCACCCCTGCCCCCCAAACCAGGGCCAC
>PVJC01034383.1:0-18849 GCA_004026665.1 Murina feae | reverse complement strand
CAAACTGTTAAAAATCGGGACTGTCCCACCAAAAGCGGGATGTCTGGTCACCTTAGGCATAGGTAAACACCTGAAATTGCTGCCTCGCATAGCCCTTCAAAACAACAACGAAAAGACAAAAAGGACACCACCCAGAACCACAGGAAGGCTGGCTGAGTGGAAATTCTACAACTAGAAGGAAAGAGAAAAGCACACTGAGACTCAGTGGAGGTGCGGAAGTAAAGTGCAGAGGTATGGAGGTATGAGTACTTCATGCCATTCCCTTCTGGCCTGTAGTGTTTCTGATGAGAAATCAAATGTCAGCTCTATTGGAGCTCCTTTGTAGGTAACAGTTTGCTTTTCTCTTGCTGCTTTTAAGATTCTCTATTTGTCTTTAATTATTGGCATTTTAATTATGATGTGTCTGGACATGGCCCTGTTTGGGTTCTTCTTGCTTGGGGTTCTCTGTGACTCCTGGACTTGTATGATTTTTCCTTTTCTAGGTTAGAAAAATTTTCTGCCATTATTTCTTCAAACACGTTCTGTATTCCGTTCTCCCTTTCTGCCTCTTCTGGCATAACTGCTATTCCAATATTGTTACGTTTCACATTGTCTCACAGCTCCCTTAAGCTGTCCTCCTGTTTTTAAATTGTTTTTTTCTTCTTTTTGGTTCTCTGATTGAGTGATGTTTTCAACTCTATTTTCTAATTCACTGATTTAATTCCCAGCTTCCCCTAATCTGCTGCATATTCATTCCAATGTGTTCTTTATTTGTGTGATGTCATTCTTTATTTCTGTATATCCTTTCTCATGCTGTTGAGCATCTTTACTATCATTATTCTGAACTCTGTATCAGATAAATTTCTTATCTCTGTTTCATTTATCTCTTCTTCTGGAGAATTATCTTGTTCTTTCATTTGGGTGTTGTTTCTTTGGCTCCACATTTGGCTGTCTGTTTGGGTTTGTGGCTATGTATTAGGTAGATCTGCTATACCTCTCAATCTCCAGTGCAGGACAGCATCAAATTCTGTTTCTGACTAGTTAGAACAGGCAAAGATTCAAAGCCTCCAAAGACTGCCTCTATCCACAGGCTGATAGGCTTTAGTCTTGAATTTCCCTGTAGCAATCGTCCACAGGTGTGACAAGAGTTCATTTCAGCAGGGTGGGGCTATTGCTTCTGCCTGGAGGTTAACTGTTATTCTCAGTCCCTTAATGGGCCTGAGCAACTTCCCACCAGTGGGGCAAGATGTTTTCCAATAGGGTGAATCAGCTGTCTTCCCCCCAGGCAGGGTTGCCTGTATAGCTAATGCCTATATAAGGAAGATGGCCTCTGCAGTGTGAGGGAATGACTCAGTACAGGAAACCCGGTGTCTGCCTTTTGAGCTTTAACCCCAGAGCTCCCAATCCTGGCTTTTGCTCACTCAGCTTCAGTCCTCTCTGCCCTCCCTCTGCTGGAGCACAAGGTGGGTAGCTCAACAGGGAATTTTGTGCCTTGGCCCTTTAAGAGGGTGCCTGAATTTCCAGCCATCTCTCCCTGGTCAGCAGCTACTCTGATGCTTTTCATAGCCATATGGTACCCTTCTCAGTTCCGGTGCTCTCTGCTGGGGGACCCAGTTGGGGTTCATACTCCAGAGCTCTCAGTGGCAACCCCCCACAGCTGAGATATCTCTCTGGAACTTCAGCTGCTGTCTGTGGGATCCCAGCCAGTCCTTTTGTGCCTTCACCCCTCCTACCAGTCTCTATGTAGCCTTCATTTTTTATCCTATCCAGTGAGTCTTCTGTTGATTATCCAATCAGACAGTTTTTCTGAATATTAGTTGTAATTCCAGTTTGGTCCTGGGAGAGTGTCCATGCAGCCTCCACTTACTCCACTGCCATTTTTAATCTCTCTCAGATTTAAATTTTTAATTGTCATGGAATTTATTTTTATATAAGGTTGGGATAGGGAGCTAATGTAATTTTCCCCCAAACTATTGACCCAGGTATCCTAAGATAATTGATTAATTATTTTTTGGCTACTGATAATTTTAAGTGTGGCATTATAACTTCATGATTAATATGCATTGTAAATATGCACCTCCCCTCTCCTATTTCCCTCAATACTAATTAGATTTTTACTACATGTTGATTAATAAATTTGTATCTTGAATCATAAAACTGTGTTTGTCCCTGCATTTGTGTCTTTCCCATCTGTTATAGATGGTTAAGTACCTCCAAAATCTACCTTATAGTTTCTGTGTGTGACTAAAACTGTATCTCAAGCCATATCTATACAGTGAATGTTACTTGCTTATGTGTCATAAAAGGATCTATGACTCTTAGCTACAATGTAGTGTTGAAAAGAAGGGGATACTCAATGTGCATGCTAATTAATTTTGCATTAAAGTTAGAATTGAAATGTTTAAATTCCCTTTTTTTAAAAAAATTCCATTTGAAGATATTTCAGTGAATTTAAAATTTATGCATAAGATACAGCTTAACTTCAATTTTCAAACATTTGGATTTTAACAGCCTACGTTTTATACATTAGCTACTGAACACCTCACCATATTTTAATAATTAAATTCATACCTTTAGACATAAATTTATGAACAAACATTTCAAGCTATCAAATGATGATTTGGCTTATGAGGCAGTGGTTTGTATAATACATCTTTGTGTTTTTTTTAAGTATATTTTATTGATCTTTTACAGAGAGGAAGGGAGAGGGATAGAGAGTTAGAAACATCAATGAGAGAGAAACATCGATCAGCTGCCTCCTGCACACCCCCTACTGGGGATGTGCCCTTGACCGGAATCGAACCTGGGACCTTTCAGTCCCCAGGCCGACGCTCTATCCACTGAGCCAAACCGGTCAGGGCCATACATCTTTGTTTTTTAACAATTATTTCAATAATATTTTTAACCTGATGACACTTTTATTGAGAAGCAGGTAATTAAGAACCAATGGTAAGCTAGTCAGTGACATCAATATAATAAATGATTTAAAGAGAACAACACCTACCAAAACAAGCATTTATGAAATCACCTGTGGGTAGTTATAAGTATAGGTTACAAGCAACATTTTGTGACCCTCCCTGTCTTCACTATCAGGTTCCTAAGTGCTATGTGGAAAGGGCTGATTTGATTTTGGTTCTGTAGGTATGTTGAAGGACATGTTGGAATGAGGAGTTGCTTAAGATATGTTCTCATTAGCCATAAAGTTCCCCCAAGACTCAGCTCTTAGATGAAGATGTCCAACCTACTTTGTAGAGAAATTAAAAAGGAGTTCAATATCCTCAGGAACACAACCACAAATTCTATGATCTGTCTTCTCTATGTTCAGGTAATATTCAGTTTTCCCAAAGAGGGGATTTGAGTAGGCCACTCTGCAGCATTCAATGTGGAGTGCCTCTGCATGTCAGATACAAGCTAGGCTACCGGAGGGGCACCCTTATGCCTAGGCCATTTGTGGTTGCTTCAGGTAGCTTCACTTGTACTCTGATATTATTTTCTATTGCATTTTTGCTAGTAATATTTTAAAATGAAAAAAAAATTAAAAAATTAAAATACTAGTAATATTGATAAGGTGCTTTGGTCTCATAAACTTAGTATAATTGAGACACCGAAAATGAGCTGAACAGGGTGATTCTTTAGCCCCAACTGCTTGCTCATAGACTTAAGCCAGAAGACTATCTGAAGAAAAAGAATGTATACATATATATTATTGACTATATTCCTTATGCTGTAATTTACATCTGTGTGACTGTTCTGTTACTACCAATCTGTACTTCTTGGTCCCTTTACCTCTTTCACCCACCCTCCAAATTCCCCTTCCCTTTGGCAGCTATCAGTCTGTTTCCTGTGTTTATGACTCTGTTTCTATTTTGTTTATTTTGTTCTTTAGATTCCACACATACGTGAAATTATATGGTATTTGTCTTTCTCTGTCTGACTTATTTCACTTAGTATAATACCCTCTGGTTTACCCATGAGTTTCAAAAAGTAAAATGTCACTGTTTATATGGCCAGTAGTATTCCATTGTGGATACGTACCACAGCTTTTTATCCACTTGTCTATTGATGAGCACATGGGTCATAAGGCAATTCCACTATATATGGGGCCAGGTGGGTACTTGAAACATTGCGGGGACCACTCTGTAAAGTACATGATCTTCTAACCACTATGCTGTAAATCTGCAACTAATACAGAATAATATTGAATGTAAACTGTAATTGAAAAATATATATGTAAGTAAAATAAAAATAAAGAACCTGTTGCAAAAATATTTTAATACCAAAGGAAAATATATATGATATATAATAATATATAATATGTGCCATATAACTTATGCAATATGTGAGAAGACTGGGTCCAAGAAACCAAATGTAATTTTAGTGCTGTTTTCAGTTAATCTTCACCCAAGGACATTTTTCCATTGATTTTTAGGGAGGGTAGAAGAGAGAAGGAAAGAGAGAGAAACATTGATGTGAAACACCGATTGGCTACCTCTTGCACGAGCCCAGACCAGGGCTTGGGCCTAGGGGGAGCCTGCAACCAAGGTACATGCCCCTTGACTGGAATTGAACCCGGGACCCTTTGGTTCGCAGGCCAACACTCTATCCATTGAGCCAAACCAGCAAGGGTATCATAATATTTTTTGTTTTCTAAGAACAGAGCACTCCTTAAAAACAGGTAAATATAACTGTCATATTCCAGTTCTCATTTTACTTGCCCTGTTAGCATTAAACACTTCTTGAAATAATTTCTTTTCTTGGATTCTGTTCTTCACATCTTCTTGGTCACTTTTCCTCCTCTTTGAAGTTCATCTTCTTCTTCCTAGATTTAAATGTTGGAGTTATTTCCACTATGGAAAAGAATATGGAGGTTCCTCAAAAAATGAAAAATGGAACTGCCTTATGACCCAGTGATTCAGTTTTGGGTTATATATATGAAGAACCCAAAACTGTAATTTGAAAGAATATATATACCCTATGTTCATTGAACAGTTATTTACAACAGCCAAGATATGGAAGCAAACCAAGTGCCTATCAATAGATGAGTGGACTATGTGAAAAAGGTGAAGGGATTGAGAAGCACAAATTGTTAGTTACAAAATAGTCACAGGGATAGAAAGTACAGTTTAGGGAACATAGTCGATAATATTCTAATGACTTCGATGGTGCTAGGTGGGTACTAGAAATATCAGGGGGACACATTGTAAAGTATATGATTATCTAACCATTATGCTGTGCAACTGAAACTTATACAAAATAGTATTGAGCATAAACTGTAATTGAAAAATAAAACAATAAAAATTTAGCCATGGCTGGTGTGGCTCAGTTGGTTGAGCATCGTCCCCTTTACTGAAGGGTTACTGGTTTGATTCCTGGTCAGGCCCATGCCTGGGTTGTGGGCTCAATCCCTGCTGGAGTGCATGTAGGAGTCAGCTGATCAGTTTTGCTCTCACATTGATGTTTCTCTCTTCCTCTCTCTCTCTCTCTAAATTATGTAGATAATAAAAATATAAAAAATAGCAACAACCAATAAAAATAAAAGCAAGAATTTAGAAGGAATCATTTTTAAAAATTTGCAGTTATTTAATTCTTAAATCTAGGCTATCCCCTCTTCTCTTTATGTGCCCTCTCCCTTTGTGACTATTCTAAGCTGCAACTTCAAGTTTATTCTCAATCCAGATGACTTACAAATCTAAACTATAACCCAGAAACCTTCTCTGAAATACAAACCTCTCTGTCCAACTAACTACTTAACATTTTCTTGTTGATGACTCAGACATTGCAAATAGCTAACATCCCTCAAAACCCAATATGCATCCCAAATCTGTTTTTATTTTAGGGTACCTATGTCAGTGATCCATTCAGTTGTGCAAGCTAGAAACCCAAAGTCATACTTGGTGTTTCCCTCTCTCTCAACTCTGTATATAACCCTTCAACAAATGCTATTGATTTCACTTTCCCAATCTCTTTCAAGTCTGTCCACTTCATCCTAGATAGAAATTTGTTCCCCTCCAATTTGTTCTTTACATTGAAATTATGTATTTTTTCCAAATATCAAATGTGATATATCACCTATCTCTTTGCCCAAAACTCATCAATAATGTCTTAATTCTTTAGGATAAAGGCAAAGGTTTTTGTTTGTTCTTTGAACTTTCCCTACAACCCCTATGCGGTGAGTTTTGTACATGCCTTTCTTAGTCATCTTTGTCACCCATTTCTCCCACGATCTCGATGATATAGACACAAGGTCCTTTTTTCTTGTCAAAGAATTTTGCATATGATATTCTCTCTGCCTGAAACATTCTTCTCTTCCTTCTTTTGGTACTTAACTGGTTCCCATCTTCAACTCATTTCTCATCTTCAGACCTCAGTTTTTGTCACTCCATCTCTTTTCAAAAATCTCTCTTCTTGGTCCTGCACCCACTGCTCCTCAGAATTTCCAGATCTTGCCTCTTTCCAAATATCATACCTTTGATTCTTTTCCTATTCAGAGGAATTTCCGTGGGCTCCTACCTAATATCTCTAAGCTTGCACACCTTCAGCTATTTTTAATACAGTTGTTAGGCATGCCAAAGGCCAAAATGCTGGAATACGAAATGCCATTTTTTTTCTTAGCCAATTAAAGATTCTAGAACTACACAATGCATTCCTTAAAAAATTTTTAATATGTATTTTTACTGATTCCAGAAAGGAAGGGAGCGAGAGATAGAAACATCAATGATGAAAGAGAATCATTGATCGACTGTCTCTTGCACGCCCCTCACTGGGGATGATCTACAACCTGAGCATGTACCCTGACCAAGAATCGAACCGTAACCTTCTGGTTCATAGGTTGATTCTCAACCACTGAGCCTCCCCAACTGAGCCAATGCACTCTCCTTAAAAGACAGGGCAGTGTTGGAGAGAGATGAGATTATCATGAATAGTTATAAATATGTGAAACACTTATTTGGAAAAGATGGTTGAGGTATGTACATATTTACACCCTAATGGCAAGGACCTCATTAAGAAAACAGAGGAGAAAATTCCATGGGGGTGATGCGCCTGGAAGGGAGGAAGGGCATGACATATTGGGTACAGATGACATGGCTGGCCTTTTGTTTTGAAACAAGAGGAAAAGAGGAGGACAGTGGACAATTGTGGTAGGTTGCTAGAATGTTCATTTTGATTGATAACCTCAGCATTTCATATGAATTAGCAAGTGTGGCCATTTTTTAAGACTGGAAGGAAAGGTGGAGATCAGAGTTCTGAGGAGAATGGAGAGTTGCTGTGAGTGGGACTTGAGCAGACAAACATGAGAAGAGTTCCGGTAAGTGTGGTGGTTCCAACTGAGGTTGCCATTGTGAATTTATTGAGGTACAGCTTGCCCCATTGTGTGACTTTCGGAAGTATCCAGCTGACTTTGTCTAGGATTAGAGAAAACAGATATTTGGTTTCATCCAGTTTGAGGGTTTACTGAGATAGGTATAATGAAAAGATAGATGGGTAATGGAGTTTAGAGTGTTTGTCTAAAATTTTTTGAAATGCTAATTGTGGATTCTTTGGTGGCTAAAGAGGAGGAGGAGGAAAATAGTAGAGAGAAAGCAGAAAGGCTTTGTGGTCCCAATGAGGCCAAAATCTAACAAATACAAATTAGCTCTTTTCCTATCAGTGTTTGAACTGTTTCCCACTGTTTATCTGAAATTTAAAAAATTGTTGTGTAACTCTTATCAACATACTGTGATTTAGTTTCCCATCTGTGCAGAATGTTACTGGAAGTGATAAGCTAATTCAATAATATTTCATTCATTTCTACATGTGAAATTCGACCAAACTCTTAAAAGGAGTCTTCATGAAAATGTCTTTCCTTGCTGACTAGTTCTCTTGCCTTTTCTTCTATCAGCAGAAATAAAGAAAAGTAAATCCGTCAAGCACCCCCTCCCCAAAAAAAAGGCACACTCAAAGGAGGAAATTTTTTTAAATGAATTTATTGGAATGACAGTGGTTAATAAAATTATATAGGTTTTGCATGTACAATTCTATAATATATCACCTGTATATTGTATGTTTACCACTTGAACTCGTCTACTACCATCACTGTTTAATCTCCTCTTTATCCTTTTATACCTCCCCCATTTCCCTCTTAATCACCATACTGTTGTCTGTGTCTATGAGGTGGTTGGGTTTTATTTTGCTTCAGCTTTTTCATCCAGCTCTCCAACTTCCCTCTCTTCTGATAGCTGTCAGCCTGTTCTCTAAGAATCTGTTTCTATTTTGTTAATTACTTAATTTTGTTCATTAGATTGCACATGACTGAACTCATATGATACTAGTATTTCTCTGACTGGCCTATTTCACTTAGCACAATATTCTACAAGTTGATCCATGCTGTCACAAAAGGTAAGATTTCCCTTTTTACAGCTGAGTGATATTCCATTATGTGAATTTACCACAGCTTTATGATCTACTCATCTACCAGTGTGTACTTGAGCTGCTTCCAAATCATGCCTATTGTAAATAACACTGCAATGAATGTAGTAGGTTCATATATTCTTTTGAATTACTGTTTTGGGTTTCTTCAGATATATTCCTAGAAGTGGAATTGCTGAGTCATCAGGCAGTTCCATTTTTAATTTTGAGGCAACTCCATACTGCTTTCCACAGTGGCTGTACCAATTTGCATTTCTACCAACAGTGCATAAGGGTTCCTTTTTCTCCACACTGGTCACCAACACTAATTGTTTGTTAATTTATTGATGACTAGGGGCACAGTGCATGAATTCATGCACCTTGAAAGGAACTGTGGACTATGAGGCTGCAGTAGGCACAGGAGCAGGTCTCAGCCCACCCTCTGCGCCCCTGCCTGGCCACTCCCACTGCGGCCCCTGATCCCCGGTCTGACAGCAGCTCTGCTCCCACCACTGCTGCTCCCATATGCTGACAGTGCCGACCCACTCGCACCGCAGACAGAGCAAATGGGGCTGGCACTATCAGCAAGTGCGGGCTGCTGCCCCAATTGTCCCTCTGGAGCAGGGGGAGGTTGAGAAGCCCTCAGGGGGTGATCAGGGTTGGCAGCTGCAGCTCACACCCGCTGATGGTGCTGAGTGATCAGGACAGGCACTGAGCACTAGCAGTGAGTGTGAGTGGTGGCTCTGGTGCCAGCTGTGGGGGTGAGTGGGGCTGGCACTGGCAGTGGGTGCAAGTGCTGGGTGGGACCATGGCATAAAGGAGCAAAGAATTTTCAGTAACTACCAGAGCCTCCCTCCCCGCCCCCCGCCGACCATTTTTAAATCAGATTGTTGTTGTTTTTTTTGGTGTTGGGTTGTATAAGTTTTTTATAAATTTTGGATATGAACTCTTTATCAGATGTATCATTAGGAAATGTGTTCTCCCATTCAGTGGGTTGTCTTTGCATTTTGTTGGTGGTTTCCTTTGCTGTGCAAAAACTTTAAAGTTTGATATAGTCCCATTTGTTTATTTTTTTCTTTTGTTTCCCTTGCCTGAGGTGATAATTAGAAAAAATATTGCTATGTGAAATGTCTGAGAGTTTACTGGCTATGTTTTCTTTTAGGATTTTTATGGTTTTGTGACTTCATTTAAGTCTTTTACCCATTTTGAGTTTATTCTTGGGTTTGGTGTAAGTTGGTGGTCTAGTTTCACTTTTTTTGCATGTATCTGTACAATTTTTCCAGTAGCATTTACTGAATAGATTATCTTTATCCCATTGTATGTTTTTGCCTTCAAAGGAGGATAATTTGAGGAGGGTTTACTTAGAAAGGGACTATTTTTAAAAGTGTGTTTGGGTATAGTGGAAGCACAAAGCACATTGCAGTGAACTGAAGCTAGTAACAGCTGAGTTTTACCATCCCTAAGTGTAAAAGGATGCCGGGAGGATGCAGTTCTAGCCACAAGGAAAGACAGTCCTGTAGAGCTGGCAGCTTTGGGAAGTACAATGACCTTTGGTCAGAGGATATGACCAGGCCAATCTGGCTTTAGGTGTATAGAATAACCTCTTTCCCTCCTATTCCTCAGAATTCCCAATTGACTGAACTCAATTGGAAAGGAATTCTGTTGATGTGGTACATACAAATTAACTCTTGGAGGTTCTGAGGAGGGTAGAGGAGGGTCTAGCTTGGTTCCAAAGGGCCAAATAGAAGATTTCTGGCACATGGAAAGGAGGGAACTAATATTTTAGTTTTTTTCTCAGTCAAATCCTGTTTTCATATATTTCTATGCTTACAATTAAGACCTCATCTTCCATACTCTAGTGTCTTCAATCATGCACTCAAAATTTACTGTCTATGTGATGGATATTGTATTAGAGATTGGGTATATGAAGTTGCATAAGATATAGTTATACCTTTGAGATGCAGTATTTAGTGTACATATTGGAAATATAGTGATATTACTATTAGGTTTATTATTATTTACTATTGTTTGATGTCTTAATTCTTTTGGTAGCCTGAAGAATTGAGGATGTAAATTTTTGCTTGTGTATGTTTATGTATGTTTAATTGAGGTGTGTGTGTGTGTGTGTGTGTGAAGGTTTTTTGAATGTGATTTCAATCAATGCTGCTTATTAACATTTGACTAAATTAATTAAAATAACACTTTTACTCCATCATTCTTTTTTTCTTGAGAACCTATTGTGTATTGCCAACCCCTCTCCTACCCGCTTAAGTACTTTTTATTTATTTATTTTGTTAATCTTCCATGAGGATATTTTTTGCTGCGACCTTCACGGCAGAGTTCTGGATCTGAAGGAGGGACCAATGCACAAATGAAAATTCTATACAAGAAATATGAATTTAAGGCATTGGGGGCCAGGGGGAGCCTCTTTCTTGAAGAGACACCCTGATCTCTGGCCATTCTGCTTTTTATTTACTTGAATACACATTTGCCCTTTAGCAATGCATACAGGCATATCAAAGGTAAAGCTTGGTAAACAGTAAAAGGATTATCAGGTTAGGTAATTGCCTTGAGCCATTGAGCCCACAGGCAGGGCAATATTATGCTGATTTTCAGCCCTACTGAACATCAAAGTCCATTGGTCTTCAAAGGATTCTTTTTGCATTTTTATGCCAACTGCTATTTGCTTTAGCCTCTGGCAATTTTTCCATTGATTTTTAGAGAGAGTGGGGAGAGTGAGGTGGGGAGGGATAGGGGAGAGAGCAGGGAGGGGAGTGTGTGTGTGGGAGAAACATCTATCAGTTGCCTCCCCCACTGTGCTAAAAACCTACCTTTTACAATTAAGTCTTTCCTAATATTTAATTTGTAATCAACTCATTCCTCCTTTGCTCATCTTTGCTGTTTCCTAAAGCCTATTTCACAATGAACTTAACTATTTTTCACATGTCTTGCATGTGCTAATTTTGCCTCCATAGGTATATTAGGGTCACGTCCTATCACTTTCTATCTACTATAGCACTTAGGAAAGTGCTGAGTTTAATACTTGGTTGAGAGTGCCATGTGAAGGTGCTAGGGCAAGTATGCCTCTGCTGTTGGAAATGCTCTACCAATTGAGGGGACTCATTGTATGTGAAAGATAATGTATTATATTCAGTTGAATTCCCTGTTCATGCTGTTTTATTCATATCAATTGGATATGATGATTACATCTGAATAGATATTAAGTTATGACTATAGCCTATGTAAACTTAGCTGGCCTCAATCTTTATTTTATTTTAAAATATATTTAAAAAAAAATAAATAAATAAAATATATTTTTAATTGATTTCAGAGAGGAAGGGAGAGGAAGAGAGAGATAGAAACATCAATGATGAGAGAGAATCATTGATTGGCTGCCTCCTGCAAGCCCCCTGGATCGAGCCCATAAACCTAGCATGTGTCCTGACCAGGAATCGAACCATGACCTCCTGGTTCATAGGTCTTCGCTCAACCAATGAGCCACAGTGACTGGGCTGGCCTTAAACTTTAGATGTAATATATTACCAGTGTGCAGTATCATCAACCCAAATTATAATCAGCTCACTCTTCCTTTGGCTAGTGTTGTCAGACTCTATATGAAGTCTTCCACAGTGTCCTTTCTTGTTAACCTCCTACAGGGTGTCCCACAAAAATGTATCACACTTTGACAGCTGACAGCTCGGTTTTGAAAATGAAATGTATTTTAATACACACTGCCTTTATAAGTATTCAAAGTGTGTGTATACATTTTTGTGGACACCCTTTATGTGTGTGGGGTCTACCACCTAAGGCTCCATTAAAAACATTCATGTGACTGTTTCCTCTTCACAGGACTGGTTTGCCCCCTCCTGAGATTTTAGTCCCTTTTCCAGGTTGCTCCTCTCCTACATTAATAACTGAAATTCCAAAGTAGAGGATTGTTTAAATAAAATGTGAGACATTCTTAGGATTTAACAATATACATTAGAATATTTAATCATACTGAAAGTGTTTATGACATGGTAGGAGGAAAAAAATATCAGATAATACAATTGGGTGTCCAGTATTGTCTCAATTATATAAAAATATTATAAAATACATGTATTTTTGTAAAAATGAAAATAACTTTTACAAAAATATAATGAGTGGGTTATTAATGCTTAGCGGACATTCGTATTTTATTTCTGGCTCTCTGCTCTCTGGTAAATGTTAGCATGGCACTTCCCCATTACCTTTGATAATAAGTGTGGCCATGTGACTTACTTGGTCCTATGAAATGTGAATGGAATATAGGTGTCATTTCTAAGTGGTATTTCATGAGACAATGCTAGATTTTTGTTTCCCTCCCTCTGTGCTATAGCTGTGGACAATTTTTTCAAATGATGCCTCCATTTGCCAAGGTTTTGAATAACCACTAAGTGAGAAACAATCTTTTGTTATGCTAAACTACAGAGATTTGGGAGTTTATTTGTTACTATAGCATAATCGAGCCCACCTTGTATAATTTAATATTCACTGAAGAAAGGGAAAAGGAAAACCACTTGTGACACCACCCTGTGGGTATGTTAAACATTTTTCTTGCAGTTGTCTTTTTGCGTGAGCTATGGCAATTTACCTGCTTTATACATTTTTTTATTTTTACTATATTTTATTGATTTCAGAGAGGAAGGGAGAGGGGAGGAGAGATAGAAACATCAATGATGAGAGGGAATCATTGATTGACTGCCTCCTTCATACCCCCTACTGGGGATTGAGCCCACAACTCCGGCATGTGCCCTTGACCGGAATCGAACCCAGGGCCCTTCAGTCCACAGGCTGACGCTCTAGCCATTGAGCCAAACCAGCTAGGCATTACTTGCTTTTTTTAATATTGAAAAGAATCCTGATTTCTATAAGTGATAATAAAAATGAACCAAGCCTTATGGAGAGCCATCTTCCTTTTATCTGTTGCACTAGTGCCTTACTAATATTTATGCATCTTCAAGAATACTATTGCTTAGGGTTGACTCAAAGCTGAATAAGAGTAAGTGGTTTAAGGCACACTGAGCCTCTCCTTTTTGTTGCCTCCATCTACCTCTTTCTTTATTTCCATTATATTTTTCTACATCAGGCTATTTCTAAAAAAAAACTAGTACCTTCAGTGCTCTGCCAACTGAGAACCCTCCATACTTGCCTTAATTATATTCTTACTTATTTCTGTTTTCCCTAGGATAATATTCAATCCCTAAAGAATTTCCTAATAAAATGAAACATTAACAAAGATGCCCAAACAGTACATTAATATAGGAAATGATGAAATCTGTGAGGCTTTGAAATGATCACTTGTGAATATTAGCTCGATTGAAGTGAACTCTAGATAACCAGTAGGAATTTATTTTGAGACATACGTAGGAGGCCAGTGGTTTACAGAAACTATTCTATATTATAAATGATTACTCTGAAAGAATAGTGAGAGGATTTTAGTGTTTATTGCATCAATATTTTCTTTTATTTTTCTTTTCTCTAACTCACCAACCTATCTCTCTTCACACATTATGATACATTAGCTTATGCACCTAAGACTAATGTGAGTTGTAAAAGTATGGCATGGCATTTTACAAAAATTCCAAAAGCGTATTATGCAAATTCTCCCTAGCATCTTGAACATTAAAAGAATGAATAGTATCTTTCTTTATAAATTCATTTTCTAATATCAGAGCCAAGACTCATATGACCTTGCAGCTCACAATTAGGGTTGCAAAAGAACTAGTTTTGACAGTCAGCCAACTCCATAAAAGAAAGGAAAGAGCAATTCTAGAAGTCAAAAACAGGCTCTTAGACTGAGGCATGCAATGAGGAAATGGCTTTTCCTTTGCAAGTAAATTCATCATTGCAGAATGACATCTTTTAGGACTTAAATTTTAAAACCTAGAAAAATAATAAGGTGAAGTTGCCAAACAAAGATTGGGCTTTCATGCAAATGTCTTTGGTAATTAAGGGGAGGTTGCTAAATGTGCAATATTCCTTCTAAGCAGAATTGTTTCTAAATTCAGGGGTATGTTCACACTGTAGTCTATGAGGCAACAGCTGTTCTTAAGAGAACGCTGGCAATGGTGATAACTTACTTTAAAAACTAAATCTGTTTGCTGAGCTCATGTTGTTTTGAAAACTATAAAGAATGAAACCTATAATGCATTTTTCCCATTGAAAAAAAGAGAAAAAATCCTATCAATTGCAAGCAAAAGCAGTTTCCTAAAAAGCCCATAACCTAGTGAGATCTTAGGGTAAGCTCATTTATATGAGGGAGGGAGGAAAACAAATCAGATTGGAATTCTGAGTCTCTAATCTGTGGGTAACAATTTAACATCTGAAAATGCACTGATTGCATTTTCTTAGTCCTTTTTATGGAGTGACTTGCGGTAGGGCTGAGAGCTATTCTGAATAGCTGCCTTTTGTTTGTTTTCCAGGATATACTATTTACTGTGATTCTATTTGTTGTGAGTGATATGCTGGTCAAAGCAGCCTTGGACCGGTGGTATTTGGGACATTATTTAATTACCATGGTAGAACAGAACATATACACTGAGTGACCAGATTATTATGACCACCCCATCAGTACTTTGTTGGGCCACCTTTTACCTTCAATACTGCAGTGATTCTTGTTGGCATTGACTCCACCACGAGATGTTGAAAGGTGATGTGAGGAATCTGACACCATGCCTGATGAATAGCACTGTCCAGTTCTGTGAGATTTCATGGTTGTGGAACCAGCTGCCTGATGGCTCTTTTAACTTTGTCCCACAAATACTTAATTGGATTGAGATCTGGTGATTATGGGGACCACCTAAGCAAGGTAAAGTCTCCCTCATGTTCTTGAAACCACTCCTGCACCATTGCATGGCGCATTGTCTTGTTGGAAGAAGCCATCTCCATTGGGATTATGCCATCAACATGATAGGATGAACTTGATCAGCAATGATAGGTATGTTGTGCTATTCAGAAATTGTTCCACATGAATTAAAGGGCCCGAATCATGCCAGGAAAACATGTCCCAAACCATAACACTGCCCCCACCAGCTTGAAGGGTTGTACTCATGCATGTGGGGTGCATGCTTTCGTGCTGTTTCCGCCAAATTCTCACTCTGCCATCTGCATGATGCAACTGGAAATGTGATTCATTGGACCACATGACTTCTTTGTTTTTTTAAAAAATATGTTTTATTGATTTTTTTACAGAGAGGAAGGGAGAGGGATAGAGAGTTAGAAACATTGATGAGAAAGAAACATGGATCAGCTGCCTCCTGCTCACCCCCCACTGGGAATGTGCCTGCAACCAAGGTACATGCCCTTGACCGGAATCAAACCTGGGACCCTGGAGTCTGCAGGCTAAAGCTCTATCCACTGAGCCAAACCAGTTAGGGCCATGTAACTTTTTTTTCCAATGCTTGACTGTCCAATCCTTGTCCTCCTGTGTGAATTGGAGAAGTTTTATCTTGGTAACTCAGACAGCAAAGGTGTTTGAACAGGCCTTCAGTTTCCATATTCCATATGATGCAGTGTACGGCTAATTTGCCTACAAACATCAGGTGGTCACAATAATCTGGGCACTCAGTGTAATCTAGTGTTGATGGCACTATACAACTCTGGCCTTCTGGGGAAAATGTGAAAAATTATTTTCTCTCTGTAGTGTGGTATCCTTCTTTATCCTACTCCATTTCATAAATTGTATAATTTTATTCAGGGGCCCAACCCAGGCCTAAGAGACCCAATCAACCACATTCAGATTTCTTCTAATTTTTGTCCTTTTTTTTTTTTTTTTTTTTTACAAATTAAGCAGTTCACTGTCTCATAAGTTTGGAGACCTTTGGTAGTTATAGAATAAGAATTTTGAGAGTATATTTTTAAGGTTTCTCTAGTTCAACTTCTATGAAACAAAATAATTCTCTCTATCCAACTAACAGAGACTATCTAGTCTCTGTTCAAAAATTACACTTGGGAGAAGTTTAATGGTTAGAAAATTTTCTCTAATATTAAGCAATAATAGTTTTATCTATAAACTTTAACGCACCAGTTATAGTTTTGCTCTCTGGACTGAGAGAATAATCTCACTTGGTTGCATAATGAAAGAATATGAGCACAAACTTTAACACACTGAGGAGAGCAAGAAGTCAACTAGAATTAAGCATTAGAGAGTTAGAGCTTTTCTTCATAAGAAATGATTGAGGATGTTCAGCTTGAAGAGAGTAAGGATTGAGGAAGATCAATTTTGTATATATGTGTGCCATCTATTTGAATGGGTGGAAGAATAATTTAGCTTTTGGAATATGGCTCCAAAAGGCAGAATTGGAACCAGTGGCTGGAATTAGAGGTAGGTAGATTCTGGCTTAACCAAATGATGAATATGACATGTTCCTCATCAGGAGAGCAGTTAAGCTTAAATAGTTGGCCGAGCCGGCGTGGCTCAGTGGTTGAACATTGACCTATGGACCAAGAGGTCACAGTTTGATTCCTAGTCAAGGCACATGCCTGGTTGCAGACTTGATCCCCAGTGTGGGGCATGCAGGAGACAGCCGATCAATGATTTTCACTCATCACTGACATTTCTATCTCCCTCTCCCTTCCTCTGTGAAATAAATAATGATGAAAAAAGGTTAGATAGTTGGATTTGAGGAACTTATAGGAGCTATGGAAGTCTTAGGTCTGACATCTAAGAGGAATGTAAAAGAAATAATAATACATTTAGAAGATACATAATATTGTGTAGTTACTAGAATATGAGGGATAACAAGATGGGAAGATAATGGAGAATTTTTAGAGAAGAGACAAATGTAATTTGGAGACTTTAGGATGGATGATCAGGCTCATGAAAGGTTATGGAACAATAATTTTTTGAAAATAAGCTTTATTGTGCAGTAATTTTACATAAATAAAATAGACTAATTTTTAAACATTTTGATGAGTTTTGACAGATTTATGCACTTATATAAGCATCATCTGCTTGCAAAAGCTCCTTTATGCTCCTTCTCATTCAAATGCCACTTCAGGCCCTGTGTGACTTATTTTTGTTTTTAAATAATTTTTTATTTTTAAATTACAGTTGACATACAGTATTAAATTAGTTTCAGGCGTACAACATTTCAGTCGTCAAAATGTTCAGGTGAATGGATATTTATACAGCTTACAAAGTGATCACCCTGATAAATCCAGTACCCACTTGAAACCATACATAGTTATCACAATATTATTGACTATATTCCCTATGCTGTACTTCACATCCCCATGGCTATTCTGTAACTACCAATCAGTACTTTTCAATCCCTTCACTTTTTTCACCCATCCTTCCAACCCCCCTCCCATCTGGCAGTCATCAAAATGTTCTCTATATCCATACAGTCTCTGTTGCAGCTACTCAACTCTGTCATTGTAGCAGGGAAAGCAGCCATAGACAATACCCTTATGCTCCAATAAAACTTTATTTATAAAAAACAGTTGGTGGTTCAGATTTGTCTGACACCTGATCTAGCGAAATGGTGTGTCCATTTCATGGGAAATAGTGCCTCTGCTTATAACATCACTTTAAGAAGTAAGAGACAGCCTTGAGGGAAAATGCTACTCTGCATGTAATTCTGCTAAAAAAGCCAGAATTAGTAATGATGAGAGCAAAGGAAAGGGGGAATGGACAACCTCAGAATGGCCTTTATAGTTCTTAAAAAGTATTAAATATTTACAAATCTGACATTTATTAGAAGCAGTAAGAATTATCATTGCTATCATTACTCAGGTTAAGTGCTTCTGAGTCTGTCTTAGAGAACAATCCAGAGGGATGTGGGTAACTCTGCCTTTTATTATTCTGGTGCCAATTAGTACTAGAGTGAAAGGAGATTTTTCTCCAATGTTCAGGTCATATACATTAGAACTTTGTTTTAGAAGTGCCAAGTTGTTACTACTCTCTATTTAAAAAATATTTTTATTGATTTCAGAGAGGAAGAGAGAGGGAGAGATAGAAACATCAATGATGAGAGAGAATCATTGATCAGCTGACTCCTGCACTCTCTCCCCACCCCCCTCACTTGGCATCCAGCCTACAACTGGCATTTGCCCTTGACCAGAATCGAGCCTGGGACCCTTCAGTCTGCAGGCCGATGCTGTATCCACTGAGCCAAACGAACTAAGGTGTTATAACTCTCTTAATGATTCATTTACAGCATCTATTACAAACTACCAACCTTGCTAATTGTGAGTTTGAGCCTGAAATATTTATCTCCAGAAGAATCCAATCAAGTCTAAATTGGGGTTAGGTAGAAGAGAATAAATTTTTATCTTGATAGGAAGATCTATTTTATTTCCTACTAGGGGCCCGGTGCACAAAAATTTGTGCACTCGGGGTGCAGGGAGTCCCTCAGCCCGGCCTGTGCCCTCTCACAGTCTGGGACCCCTCAGTGGATGTCCTATGATGGCTCCAGTCTGCCAGGCGCCTTCTGTGCGTGTGTGTGTGTGTGTGTGTGTGTG
>PVJC01034382.1:0-18838 GCA_004026665.1 Murina feae | reverse complement strand
TTTGAAGTTGTCCCAGAGACTTCTTACACTATCTTCATACTTTTTGATTTTTCGTTTGTTTGTTTGTTTGTTTCTTTGTTTGGGCTTTTTTGGCTGGGTGGGTTTTGCTTCATATTTCATATCTTTGACTTGATTCTTGCGATCCTCTCGTCTGCTGTTGGATCTCTGTATATTATTCTTTATTTCAGTCAGTGTATGCTTAATTTCTAGCTGGTTCTTTTTCATATGTTCGAGGGTCTCACTAAATTTATCAGCAGTCTCTAGAAACTTCTTGAAAAACCTAATAACCGTGGTTTTGAACTCTATATCCAGTTGTTTGCATTCCTCCATTTCTGTCTTTTGTGACCTGTTTCTTAGTCTCCGCATTTTGGCTTTCTGTGCTGGGTGTCCTATATAAGGCCCAGTGATTCAGCCTCCCCAATCACCTGGGGTGGCTACTCTTGTTGTATGCCTTTGAAGGCTGGGTGCACAGTCTTGTTGTAGTTATCACTGGAAGGTATCACTGGAGGGAAATGACCTGCAGGCCTTTCTCCTCGTTGTTTGGAGTTTGGATCTATTGGAGTTTTGTCTCAGCTGCAGACCCTTAGGTTGTGCTGCAGGGAGGCAGGGGAACAGCTTGGGCGGGGTTGTAGGTGGGTGGGGCGGGGTCTCAGAATCACTGGGGGTGGAGCGACTCACAATGGCGTCCCCTCTGCGGATGCCGCAGTTTCTACCGGGTTTGGCTTTTCCAAACCCTGGAGTCTGCGCACGGTTCTCAGTCCCAGAATCTCCACGTAAGTGATCGCTGCGAATAGCACTCCTAGAACGCCACTGGTCTTTCACCGCCCCATTGCCCTATAGCCCGTGTCGCATTCAGTGCAACCTGGGAGTTTTTAGTCTTCTTGGCCACGGACCCGATCGCCGCTGCCGCTCCCTTTCACCCGCCCCACCGCGGGCGCCGCGCCGCTGCCTCCATTTCGTGTCCATACCTTGGGCGCCAAGAGCTTCTGTTCTGTCTCAGAGCACTCCTCTTGCTTTCTAGGTGTAACGGTTCCCCTCCCTTGGTTCTGGAGGATGGCCGTTTATCTGAATGGTTGTATTTCTATAATATAGGTGTGGAGGCTGTGCATTTAGGTATATACCTCATGCTGCCATCTTGGTTTCTCTCCTGCCATGTTTTCTAAGTTAACGGTCCCTTCCTCAAGAAACCAAGGACACACCTCCTCAATGAATTTTTTAAAATTTTCTACTTGCTTGTCACTAACTTTAGTTCCTTTACTATTAAGCATAGACTTTAACATTTGCCCATAAAGGGCATTTTCTCTAGATTCTAGCTGTCCCATGCTTTACTCCCAACTATCAAAAAAAATGCTCCTCCCTACCTTAATATTCCGAGTGCACTCTCTTTATCTGGAGGAGTTCCTCACCATCTGTGTCCGAAGTCCTCAAGTCCCTGCGTCCAGGCGTCAATTGCCAGGGCCAGCCTGACAGGTGAACCAGGGTGGCTGAGGTAGGGAGGTGGGAACTGAGAAAAGAAAGACAAGAAAAAGCTGGGTCGGGAGGTCTGCAAGTCGTTGATCGACTGCAGCAACTTTATTAACTGCGTAATGCCTTTTACACACAAACACTGAATAGGAGGCTTGTTAACAGAAATGTATTCTTTGTTTCTCTAAACATCTAAGGGAGAGAATCCTTGGTACAGCATTTCTCAGTAAAGTTACAGACTTCTTGGGAAAGCCTTGAAAGAATGCTCTCATTCTACTGATAATGGCCATCTAAACAAGCCTGGGAAAACTGTGTGGGTAGAGGACAGTGTCTTATCAGTCCCTTCAGGTGCAAGGACTTTGTCAGCTTATACTCAGCCCCCAATACCAGGAGAGGAAGGAATAGAAGAAGAGCTGGACAAGGTGTTTGACGCTGTGTGAGCTAAGCTAGCTCAGCACAGAAAATCTCCCTTCCCTGTTCACATGCCTCCTTGCACCTGCCAGCAAGATCATTCGCCAGTGACCCTCCCGTGACTACAAGGGGAGGTGGGTGAGACCTCTGTGGCCCATCTAGGCAGCCATAGCTGCCCCTGAGAAACAGCAGGCCTCTGCTGGCAGCATCTTTGTTCACAAAGGGGAGTGCTCGTTTGTTTCCCTGGTTTCTCAATCAGGAAGCTAAGTTAAACAGGCCGATGCAAAAAAGAATGTTGGGCCCCGGCCGGTTTGGCTCAGTGGGTAGAGTGTCGGCCTGGGGACTCAAGGGTCCCAGGTTCAATTCCAGTCAAGGGCATGTACCTTGGTTATGGGCACATCCCTAGTGGGGGGTGTGCAGGAGGCAGCTGATCAATGTTTCTCATTGACGTTTCTAACTCTCTATCCCTCTCTCTTCCTCACTGTGAAAAATCAATAAAATATATTACACACACACACACACACACACACACACAAAGAATGTTGGCTCATGTGACTGGGCCATCAGTGGGTGGGGAGGAATGTGCAGCACTTCAGGCTGGGACACGAGTGTTATCATCATTTCAACAGGAGTCTCTCTCTATCTCTCTCTCTCTCTCTCTCTCTCTCTTTCTCTCTCTCTCTCTCCCTTTTCCTCTTATTCAGACAGACCCTCTTCTTGTGGTGGCAGGAGGGCCCCAGGCAGCCTCCGGTTTACATCTTATTAACACAGTACTCCAGGGAAACAGGATTGCCCTTCCCAGTCCTTCCTTGCAGGAGTCACATGATTGTCCGGCCCTGCATCTCCGGCCTGAAGATGGGCTGTGCTGACTGGCCAGGCCTGGCAGGTCTGTCCTGGGATGGGAACTGCCCATCCTGCGCAGACTCGGGCACTGAGAGCGAAGGCCGTGGTTCCGTTCCAGAAGCGGGAATGGAACTGGAGCAGCTGAAACAGCAGATGCCCCGCACACCGCGTCTTCATCTGCATGGAAGCAGGAGAGAAGTGACCCACACCAGGGATAATGAGCATACCACTGTTAGGGCGTTTTATGGAGGGAAGGGGTAGGGTGAATTCGGGGAATATATGTGCAGTAGAAAAAAAACACATTTGAAATGAAGCCCAGGTTCTTATTGGCTTTTTAGTATCTTGTTTGCTGAGGAGAATTAAGCCAGAAGAGAACTTGATTGCATCTGATTGCTTGTAAAAGTGTTCAAAAGAAATTTATCACACCATTTAGATGAGTAAACAACTAGGAAGTGAGTGCCACCCTCCAAAGCCATAAACAGCGTGGAAAGTCTCCCTTCATCCTGCATTCATTTAGGCTCTGCCAGTGCCGCCTGTGTGCATTGCTTAAACTCAGGCAGAGTGTGTTAACTCAGGACAGATGGCGTTCAGTACTGACCACACAGGACGCTGGTGGCCCCCAGCCCCAAGCTCGGGCAGAAGGCGGACAGATTAGTCTCCATATAGGATGAGTACCACTAGATTCTAGGGTGCTGTGGTGGAGGAGGGGAACTGTGCAATTATTTGGCTCGGTAGATATTCTTGTTCCTCTTGATAATTTTAATAACCATTTTATAGCGGGCTTTATCATCTACCTAATGTTTTCAGGCACATCTATTCACTTTACGCTCATAATGATGCGCAGTAAAGTTTGCTCATCTCCATTTTTACAGAGAACAAGTTGACTACTGACTCAAGATCATAGAGCTGTATTGGAGTGGGGCCAACACGGTAGCTTTGTTTTCATACCTGTGACTCAAAATTCAGGGCTGCTTTGACCATTCTATAATTTCTTGCCCCACAGTCCTCCTCAGTTTTAAAGTGTTGCATTTGTTTATATGCCCATCTGTGCAGGCATCAGAGCTGCACCACCCAGTTTCGAGGTCCAGCTCACCTCCTCAGCATCGAGGGATCCCAATTTCTTCCTCAGCCACCCTGGACCCTCTCCTCTAATCTCCAAAGTATATGCATGTGCTGGTCCAGTGGGAGAAGGAAGAGAGTACTAACATTCAATAAGTATTTATGTTTAAATAACTAAACTCCACTCGGCATGAAAGACTTTCTATTTTTAAATAATCTAAAATCACAGAGAGTTGCAAAACTAGAGTATGGAGTTCCCGAATTCCCTTCTCCCGGTTGCGCCTAAGATTGCTACTTTACAAAATTATTGTATGGTCATCAAAACCAGGAAATTAAACAGTATCACTGACTAAACCATGGACCTGATTGAAAGTCACCAGCTCTCCCACTCATGGCCTTTTCCCTCCCGATCCTCTCCAGGATCTCATGTTGCACTTAGCTGTCCTGTCTGCCAACAGCCCTCTCCTCCCTGTGACATTTCTGTCTTTGTCTTCCATGACTGTGACACATTTGACTAGAACTGACCATTTATGTTGGAGGATGTCTCTCAGTGTGGGCTTGTCTGATACTTTGCATCCTTTTGGACTGAGGAATGCCCTTTCGACAAGAGGACCACAGATGCTGGGCCCGTCTCAGCGCATCACGTCAGAGGGACATGCCAGTGAGGTGCTAGTGCTGGTGTTGCTAATTTTGACCAGCTGTTTCAGGTACTGTCTGCCAGGTTTCTCCACTATAATGTTACTATTTTTCTCTTTGTAATTAATACATATTTTATAGGGTGATACTTTTTAGATTGCAGCTTCCATGGATGATTTTTGCTTGTAACAGTTATTACAGTGGCATTTGCCGACTGAGCTTGACTAAAATGTAATAAATTCTCCTTAGTTCTCTGGCTCAGTTATGTTACATGGTCACAGGCCATGATTGTCTGTGTTTAGGGAAATTTTTCTTCTCCTGTGTCTCTTCACATGCTTGCCTATTTTTACTCACTTAAATAATAGTGCATGGACCATTTTATATATTTTTCATTTTATGTAAAAAGAAGAAGAAATGTTTGGAAGCATATCAGTGACTTACAGGATTGACAAGAGGCTGGAAAATTGAGCTGGGAACTCCAGGGCTGAGTAGGAGGACCAGGGAGAAGACAGCATTTGTTTTCAATTGCCCATAGGAGTGGAACTCCAGCCTTGCCCACCTCACTTGATGCTGTGTCATAGCATTTCTACCTTTCCAGTATCACAGGCACCACTTTCAATACCTACACAATGTCCCATGTCCTACAGCTGGCTGTGCAGGCTTCTCCAGGTTGAATAAGGGATGCACTATCTTCAGGCCCAGTGTTCCCAGAGCAGCTTGGCTGCACACTGGATCAACCGAGTGAGTTTTAAGAAATACTGATGGCCCTGGCTGGTTTGGCTCGGTGGATAGAGAGTCAGCATGCCAACCGATAGGTCCCAGGTTCAATTCCCGTCAAGGGCACATGCCTGGGTTGTGGACGTGCAGGAGACAGCCAGTCAGTGATGCTCTCTCATCATTGACGTTTCTATCTCCCTCTCCCTCTCCCTTCCTCTCTGAAATCAATACCAATATAATTAATCATACCAGACCACTGTACCGATTTTTCGGTAATTTCCTAATCTGCTGCTATACTACTTTGCCTAGGTACTTTGCCTTAGTACATGAAAAAAATGCGTCACAAACTAAAAATAACCAACCAATCATGGTCAAACCTCATGGTTAGCCATTGCAAGTGTCTGCCCCCATGTGTTTGAATTGACTTTGTGTGGTTTAAGGGACAGTTAGGTTCAGGGCTTGTGTGACTTGCTTTCCTGTACGTGAAGAAGAACCCATGTATTTACTACTTCCTGTCAATCATAGAAACTTCTGCTGCTTTCTCTCCTTTAGGCCTACACAACACAAACACTCGCACTCAGAGGCGGTCACACATGCTGGCAGCCTAAGATTGCTTTCGAGTGTTACCACATTCTGCTTATATAAAAAAGGCAAGTTCTATGACTTTGTTTCTTCACCTGTGAAGTGGAGAGACATTGTGTCTCCTACCTAGGCTTATAGGATGATCTGAACATTGAAACTCAGACGCTTAAGGCCCAGCTGTGCAGTGTCCCCAGTTTAGGGAACAACTGGGCAGTGCCTGGTCAAAAGGAAGATTTGCTTTCCTGCTCTCTGAGGTTTCAGGCACGGGAGAGTGGACAAGGTCTTGGGCTGAGAAACCCCCATAGTGACGTTTCTCTAGGGCTGGGTTCACGAGGTCGTGGGGCCGTCATGATGGCGGTCCGCTGGGCCTGGTGTTGATGGAGAGCGTGGGAGGGTGTCGGCCTTCTCTCTCGTTGGGGATTCGCCTCTTCTGACGGAGCCCTGTCGCACAGGGTAGTGTCCTTACCAGCTCTTTCCTTTTGTTTGTTTGCTTTTCTCTCTTATTTCATTTAAAATCTGTTTTTGACTTTGTTTTACACACCTGACACCATTGTTTTTGAATTACTTGTGTGACATCCTAAACATTTGTTCATAAATGCCAGGTTCCGAAAGAATATTGGCATGACGCTAAGTCACAGAGTGAGTGCTGATAAATTCAGGACTAGACCCGCGACGTTCTCCCACTGTTACCGTTCTTCATAAATTCCACAGCTCTTTAATTAAACGTAACAGCTGCCATTACTGAGCACTTACTCTTTGCCAGGTACCATGATGAACACTTTGCAAGTGTATTTAATCCTCACAATTTAATCTTCAAAGGATAGCTCCAGTTTGAAATTTGAGGAAATGTAGTAATAATTTATTCCATTCTCACCATGTCCCACGCACTGTTCAAATAGTCTTATTTGAACTCATTTTCTGTTAACTTATTTGATCAAGGAGAGGGTAAGTAACTTGCCTGTTGTCGCACACCCATAAGTAAGCACAGAGCTGGGAGTGCAATCCAGTCCTGTCTTCCCAAATGCCCAGGCCAGGTGCTTGGGAACGTCTGGCCCTTGAGCTCTATGAGGCCTGTGAGGTGAGATGGCTCGAGCTGTAGGAGGTCTGGCCCTGCCAAGGCATTAGGGGTGAGTTACTTAAACATTAGACCAGACACCGCAGCTAATGTTCAAGCTGATAATTTTGTGTGGCCCACAAATGATGTTACAAATATCCAAACGGCCCTTGGCAGAGAAAAGGTTCCCCATCCCTGCCTAAAGGCTGATGGTGGGTCAGCTCTGTAAGTTCCAAGTGCAGAAGACACAGGCAGAGCTGCCTCATTTCAGTCTCAGCCAGGCCCTGATGGCACTGCCAGCTGGAGGAGCTCCTGCCCAGGGAGAGCAGCAGCGCTGGTGGACTGTGGCCTCTGATCCTAAACCATCAAAGAGAACAGCCTTTTCTTCATAGCACCGACCCCGAGGTGATGTTCAATTTACTTCAGGGAAGAGTGGACCCTTCCGGCCAGTTACCTTTGGTTCCATTGTCCCAGAGCTTCTGCAGTTAGACCTAGGGGTGCCATGCCTGCAGTTAGTCCTGGGGGTGCTATGCCTGCAGCTAGACCTGGGGTTGCCAGGCCTGCAGTTATTCCTGGGGGTGCTATGCCTGCAGTTAGTCCTGGGGGTGCTATGCCTGCAGTTAGTCCTGGGGGTGCTATGCCCACAGTTAGTCCTGGGGGTGCTATGCCCGCAGTTAGTCCTGGGGGTGCTATGCCTGCAATTAGACTGGGGGCACTAGGCCTGGAGTAGACCTGGGGGTGCTATGCAAAGCACTAGCTCCTTGGTTATTACTCTAGTGAAGGTGTTTATTTTGAGGGTGCAGCTGGGTGGATTTTATAAGTGCAGTTCCAGGTCTCTAATTTGATCTTGTGTGTGTAACACTGGGCCTTTATGCTTTTGCTCTGGAACACCCACAATCCTGTGCCTTTGCAGCACCCAAGTGCTCTCTCTCTCTGCCTACTTAATTTCCCACAAACAGAAATGTTTCCAAAGGACTGATGCCCAGCCCTGTCACAAGGTACTCCTCTCCTCCCAGGCTGCAGGCTCCTGCGTCTCATTTCCATCTCG
Organism: Murina feae; assembly: GCA_004026665.1. Lineage (NCBI taxonomy): Eukaryota > Metazoa > Chordata > Mammalia > Chiroptera > Vespertilionidae > Murina > Murina feae. The sequence goes on along the minus strand of PVJC01034382.1, from coordinate 11,024 downwards.
TTCTGTGAGGCGTGGTGCTCAGTGGGCAGCTAGCACAGCAAGCGCCAGTGGCTCTGACTCCAGTGCCCTTCGGGAAGCAGATTAGGGGAAGTGATGGCTGCTGAAATCGGTTTTGACAGATCTCTAATCCTTTTCCTAATTGAAGGCTGTTGTTGGAGGTGGTTCTTAATGGTGCCTCTTGTTGGAATTCAGTCTCCATCCCCCTCTGAGCCCTTGATGCTTTCTTTTTTTTTTTCCTTTTTAAAATATGTTTTTATTTGTTTTTAGAGAGGAAGAAAAAAGGGGAGAAATATAGGAACATCAGTGATGAGAGAGTATCATTGATTGGCTGCCTCCTGTGCACCCCACACTAGGATCGAGCCCACAACCCAGGCATGTGCCCTGACCGGGAATCGAACCATGACCTCCTGGTTCAGGGGTTGATGCTCAACCACTTAGCCAGGCAAGGCTTTTTTCCCATTGGCATTCTCCACCGTGGACTCTGGCTACTAGGACCTGAGGACAGCACATAGGGCAGGCAGTGCGGCCAGACCTGGGCTCTGACCGGCTCTCTTTCTGTGGGTGGGAATGGACTCTGCATTAACGTTCACTCATAGTGTTAGGCCAGCAAAAGGGGGTGAAGCGAAGGGAATGAGACCAGTGGGTTAGGGCAGAACCTGGTGATTACTGTTCCCCTTTAGAGTGCCGTCCAAGGGGGGCAAGTGATGGGAACAGAAAGTGCGGAGAAGCCAAACCCGCATGGCAGGTGGGGATTCTAAGAGTCCAGCTCATCCGCAGTGCAATGAAACCCATAAAGCGATGTCAGTTTTCCTATCAAATTGACAAAGCATTAAAAAAATGTTTTTACTTGCCAGTGATAATATTTATGTAGTGTCGAAGGCTGGTAAGTGATAGGCACTTTAACTGCTATTGGGAACAAACATTGGTTCAAATTTTCAGGCAAAGTATTATCAAATGTCTGAAAACAAATTCATGCCCTTTGACTCAGTAATGTCATTACCAGGAATCCTTACTAAGAACGTGATTTTGCTTAAGAAACTCTGTCACTTAGCTATTTGTCGCAATGTGTTTTTCTCATCATTGGGAATACCTAGCAATAAGGTTGAGAAACGTTCTAATGACAGGGCACTGGAATACTAATATATTAAAATAATGTAGCCTTTAAAAGTGATATTTCCTAAGATTTTTATGACATGGGATATGCTTATAACATATGGATGTGAAAGCTGTGTATTTCATTTGTTTCTCATTATTTTTTAAAAATATATTTTATTGATTTTTTTGCAGAGAGGAAGGGAGAGGGATAGAGAGTCATAAACATCAATGAGAGAGAAGCATTGATCAGCTGCCTCCTGCACACCCCCCACTGGGGATGTGCCCGCAACCAAGGTACATGCCCTTGACTGCAATCGAACCTGGGACCCTTGAGTCCGCAGGCCAACACTCTATCCATTGAGCCAAACCAGTCAGGGCTGTTTCTCATTATTTTTTAAAATAATACATACACATAGGGAAAATGGCAGAAAGGAAATATACCAAAATGTTAATGATGGCTATGTCTGAGTAGTAATATTTTCTTTCCTTTAAAAAAATATTATGTGTGTACTTAGCTTGTTTAGTTCTGTTTAGCATTTATTTAACCAATTACTATTGATTAAATGTCAATTACATTGTAGCCTGGGAAGCATTTTTATGTTTGCACCTACATGAATATATTGCAGTGTTGAGAATTGTGTTCACAGGGCTGTCAATAGACTGAGTTTCTGCTGAAGAAAGAGGACTGGAGAGCCCTCCTGTGCTTTCCCCAGGAGGAGCTGCTTGCGGGAAGGAGTGTGACGGGAACCATCTCCTTTGGCACCATTTCATGATCTTGTGAACACCATGAGCTCATGACATCCGGCCGAAGGCTTCTAGTCAATGCCATAGGAGTGCCTCGAAGGCCAAGGGCACCTGTCAACAACGGGCATTAATTTCCAAGCGCTGCACAGAGTGACTTTCACAGTTTGGGAGGAGGGGTACTTAGGTTTAAAATAAGAAGGGAAAGAAGGAAGGAAGAAAAGAAGGGACAGAGGGAGGAAAATAACTGTGCTGGTACATCCTTTTTAAAAATATATATATGTTTAATTGATTTCAGTCTGCAGGCCAAACCAGCTAGGACTCCCGGTGAGTGCACCTGGGTTTTAGGTGACTGTTGTGGGCCTGCTGGACAAGTTTTATTTTGTAAGGGAGTTAAGTGGGGCCATGATTTTAGTTCTCACTGTAGATTGTAAATGTCACCTCGGTGGGACCTGGTAGTTCAGAGGAGAAAGCGCTGTGGCATTTCAGAGAGCTTGTTTTTGCAAATGTTCATCTGGGCTCTGGGCTTAGCTCCAAGCTTGGATGACCCTAACTGCTTGTGCCTCAGTTTCCTTATCTGTAAGTTAGGGATTCCAAAAATGATCTCTGAGGTCCCTTAACTTCCAGTGATTTTGTTCCTCAGAAGAAGTTATCTTGAGGTCTCTGAACTTTCAAGAGAAGGAACCAAGCCTTCTTCCGCTAGTGTCCCTGTGTCAGCATGCTTCTCTTGATATAGGCAAGACTTCTGGGAAGTGTGGTTGGGTGCCTGGGCAACAGAGTCAACTCATGAGGACCTTTCTTGGGATGTAGGAAGAGGTTTTTATAGCTCCACAAAGAATTACAGGTGAAAATAAATGGGCTGTTGTATATTCAGTGTGATGCCTTGCCACCCTTAATCCTCACAACTGCCCTGAGAGGTAGGTTTACCTACTACAGTTTACCCTTCAACAACATGGGGCAGACTGTGTGGGTCCACTTACATGCATGTTTTCTCAATACACACCTGTACTTTTTTCATTCCTAGTTGGGAGTCCACAGGTGCAGGGGGCCAAATCTATGCACTGATCTACATTATTTTATGTAGGAGACTAGGGCATCCACAGATTTTGGTATCTGTAGGGGTTCTTGGAACCAATCCCTCACAATACCTAAGGTAATTAAGTTTGGGGGGAGTTAAAAGTTAGTTGCAGATTTCCAGTTCCCGGTGGCAGGCTGGTACCCTTACACCCAGAGTTGTTCATGGGCCAACTGTGCCTGTATACCCATTTTACAGAGGACTAGAGAGGCTAAGGAGCAATGCAAAACAAACAGCCGGTCGGTGTCAGTCAGAGTAGAGTCTAGATCTTTGTACATAATTCTCATCCATGTTCCTTCTCACTATTCTTTCACAAAACATGCCAAGCCTCAAGAAACTCACAACAATCATATAAAAGATCAGCATCAGCAGTAATATGTCCAGGATGCGTTTGGCCCATATCGGTTTCTCTGAAGAGTGGAATCAGTTGCTACTGTTCATAAATTGGCGGTTCCCCACTGGGCTCACACACTGGGCTCACAGCACTGCAAGGCTGTCTGGGACTCGCTCACTGGGGCCCCTCTCGGTGGGCATTTGCTGCTCGGTTTGCTGCTAACCCCATCTGACCTATCTCTCTTATTTACATTAGTTCTCAGGTAGCAACAACAACAACAAATCAACCTTTTGGAAAATGCAAAAATGGAACAGCTAGTTCTTGAGTGATTAGAATCCAACCACAGCTACAATGGAACTGAAAGCGCTACAGATGTAAATACCTCCCCTTTCCCCTGTAAAAGTAATTGAATACCGTGTCTGAAAATAAAATGTGCGGAACAATGAACTATCAGGTACACACTGTGCAGAAGGAGTCTCGTATTTACAAAAGGCTTTACCAGAATATTCCCCAAAATGATAAACTCATTTAGATTCTGAGACTTTTATAAAGACTTTGAATTTGGTGTAACTGCCTGGAAATGCCTCTGATACAAAGAGCCAAGTCCCCTGCACTTAAATAGCTTTTATCTGCTCAGGGCGCCACAGCTGCAGTGGCGGTGTCGGGCAGCGTGGTTGCCGTGTGTAGAGACCTAGCATCGCTCATTGCTTTGGGAGCCTGAGAAGCTCTCACAGGCACTGGCTGTGCACATTTGGGACCTGATTAACCTCTCTGAGCCTCACTTTCTTTTTTTGTAAAATGGCCTTTTTGAGAGTGAAATGATATGTGTGTGTGTAAGAACATATACACACACACATTATTCATTTGTATGTTTATACATTATTATCTATGTCACTTAAATCTGGCACCTGGCCATTGAAATAAAGTGTATTATTGTAGCTGTTACCATTTTTCTCTTCGTGGTAATCTCTGAGAAACTTTTTTTATGCCTCCTGATCTTGACCTGACTACTTCCTAATATTTCTTAAAAATCTTTGTGACATCCAAGAGAACAGGCCTCCTGGCAGGTGGCTTTCCCACTCGTGTGAGCAAGAGCTGGAGTCATCATTTGCGAGAAAGAAGGAATCATTTGTGAGCAGTTCCCCAGGGCTGGTGTTTGGAAATAACGTCAGACCCGGTGAGGTTGCCTTGTGGGGGACTCCCGTGCAGGGCCTGACAGAGCCCAGTGGGGCTCAGCCCTGCACTCAGCTCAGCGGCTAGGTACTGGGTGCCCCCAGGGCAGTCCTCCCTGAAACAGCTCGCTTCCCCCAGTCCTCACCCAGTAGTTGTCCACATACCACAACAGAGAAGAGGGAGGCTGGGTCCCTGAACCATGGGACCTCACATAGGCCCTGGTTGCATGTCCTCAGACTTAGGCAAGAGAGAAAGACTTCCTCTTGTTCAAGCCACTGTTGCGTTGTTTTATGTGATGACTAACGATCGGGGATCCTAACACATGTGCACACACACACGATGCCATTCCTCCCTGACCACAGAGTCTAGCATTCCTTCTAGACTCTTAACTCAAAGCTGTACTGATATATCCTGTGAGCTGGTGACGCTCTGTGGCTGGATTCCCAAGGCACTGCAGGAGAGTTGGGAGTTAGAGAAATCTGACTTGAATTCTGGGTCTGCAATTTACTAGTTGGGTGGCTTTCAGCAAATTAAGCCACCTTTCTAAGCCTCACTTTCCTTGTCTGTAAAATGGAGTAATAATGACTATCTCAAGCAGTTGTGAGCATTTTTGTAAGGCACTTAGCCAGTTGCTAGCACAGAAATGTTCAGTAAAGTGGTAGATGCAAACATCTGACGGGGCTACCCTTAGCAAAGAATACAGGAATGGTTTCTGTATAACCAAATGGCATCCTTACATTGCTGTAGGTTTTTGGGTGTGGTCCTAATCGTTACAGATGGAGGCATGAACTGCCCTGGTTCAGGTCTGTGGGAACTCTATAGGTGGGTCTCTTTCTGCTATTCTTCTTGTTTTGTCCAATCTTTGTGTCATACAAACCTCCTCAAATGCCATTAGATTGAATTGTATAAAAGCTCTTTTATTGTGTAAGAATTCAGGGTATTCATGTTTTAAAATAAAATAACTCCAAACACACTTGAGTTCTATCTCATTGACTTTGTTTTTTGAAATGATGGTATTCTAGGCCTTTTCTGTTTGGGGCAGTTAAATATTTTTTAAGGAGGATCCTATCTCTCCAGCACATTCCTCATTGATTTTAGACACAGCTCAAGTAGACTTTGCCATGATGTCTGACATATTGAGATCATGGTCCCATTAGTTTGGTCAAATGGATGGATGCCTCTCAGGTGAGTACACTTCTCCAGTGCTTGCAGAAAGCAGGGGAGTCTGGGCATCCTATATAATAAAAAGGTAATATGCAAATTGACCCTAAAGGTGGAACAACCAGGAACGACCAGTCGCTATGATATGCACTGACCACCAGGCGGCAGATGCTCAATGCAGGAGCTGCTTCCTGGTGGTCAGTGCACTCCCACAGGGGGAGTTCCACTCAGCCACAAGCCACCTCCTCAGTAATGCAAAGAATGTCCAACTTATGGCTTAGGCCCAATCCTCTGAGGAGCTGGCCTAAGCTGGCAGGTGGACACCCCCCAAGGGGTCCCAGATGGTGAGAGGGCACAGGCCAGGCTGAGAGGCCCCCCTCCCCCCTAGTGCACAAATTTTCATGCATCAGGCCTCTAATTTGAATATAAATTCTGAAGTTAGACCAGCTTGGCTCACACGGCAGCTGTATTTATTAGCTGTGTGACCTCAGCAAGCTTAATTCTCTGAGCCTCAGTTTCTATATTTACCAAATGAGGAAGTAGTTTATATCTCAAGGGATCATTATGAGGATAAAATAAGTTATTGTTTTTAAAATGACTGTTATTTTCACAAATATTTGTCTCCCCTACCCCCCAAAAGTCTCTTCAGGCATGATCATTTCATGGGTTTTGGCTAAAGAATTGTGAGCAGAGGGGCGTGTGTCACCACTGGTATGGTTTGCCATGTTTTACTTTCTCCCAGCCATGAGACTGGCAATGCCCCTGGTAGAGGTTGCTTTGTCCACCTGGACTCATGACTGGAGACCATGGGGAGAGCCACAGCCAATGGGTATGCAGAAAGCTACACTAAACCTTTGTGATTATAGCCAATGAGATATTGGGATCATTGGTTATTGTGGCATGACCTCTCCTATCCTTACTAATGCGTATAAAGCCCTTAGCTTGATGGCCAGCAAGTAGTAATCTGTTTCCTAACCTTGTATTTTTTCAATTGCTGGTCCCAATGTTAGGCTAATTTTTTTTAAAAATCTCTTCAGTTTTTTGCTATCATTACATTAAGACACATTATGTCACTGGCATTGGCGAATTTGGCCCTGAAATTCAACAACAGCACCATCAAAAGATTATGAGGAAAGATGCATTTACAAAAACATGTATAGCAGTATTCTTGGTCAGGGCTCAGTAACCACTGGTCTAAAGGCCAAATCTGTCTCACTGTCTATTTTTGTAAGACATGTGAGCTCAGAACTGCTTTTACATTTGTAAATGGTTAGGAAAAATAAGGCTAGTGTTTTGTGACATTCAAATTTCAGTATTCATTAAGTTTTGTTCAAACACAGTCATGCCCTTTTTGTTTATATATCATCCATGACTGCTTATCCAGGCTACCCTACCCCTTAGTCTCAATGCCCTAATCTATGCATGTCATAGGGTTCTTTTAAAGACGTAAGGAACCAGGCCCTGGCTGGATAGCTAGCTCAGTTAGATAGAGTGTTGTCCCCATATGCCAAGGGGTTCGATCTCCAGTCAGGGCACATATAAGAAGCAACCAGTGAATAAAGCTATCGGACAACAAACCTGTCTATTTCCCTTTCTCTCTCTCCCTCTCTCTCAAATCAATATAAAGAAATAAAATAAAAAATAAAGACCTAACAAACCATGATATGACAATGTATTAAAAAAAAAAAGAAACTCTCATATGCTCTTAAGTGAGAAAATATACACTAAAAAAAGAGACATGCAAATTAACCATCACTCCACTACACCCACAAGCCATGCCCACCAGCCAATCAGAGTGACTATGCAAATTAACCCAACAAATATGGCGGTTAATTTGCATACACAGGCGCCCAGCGATCTGGGTCTCGGGAACATCATCGGCACCCAGGTCACTCTGAGTTAGGCCACATGTGGGCCCTGAGCAGCCTAGGAAGGGCCTGAGCCAGGGGGCTCCTGGGCAGGGCCAAACCTGCAATGGGAGCCGAGGGGGGCCCCTGCCCAGGCCTAAAGCCTCAGCCAGCGATTAGTGTGAACTACAGAGGAAACCTTTTCTGACCGCTCATTGGGTAAGCTCCCTGTATGTCACTGCTAATATTCTTAGTCACTTGGGTAATAAGAATCCAAAAAGGTGATCTAGGGTTTTTCCACCACACTCCTGGAGAAAAAAAATGAAGGTCCACTGCTGGAGGGCTAAGAAATGTCATATCCTGCCCTAGCCAGTTTGACTCAGTGCATAATGCCTCTGCCTGCCGACTGTAGGGTCTGGGTTCAATTCTGACCAAGGGCATGTACCTAGGTTGTAGGCTCCTTCCTGGCAGGAGGCAACCAATCAAAGTGTTCCACTCACTTTGAAGTTTCTCTCTGTCTTTCCCTTTCTCTTCCACATTCTCTAAAAATCAATGGAAACATATCCTCAGGTGAGGATAAAAATAAAATAAAATAAAGAAATCTCATATCCTATGAAAGACACATCTTGAAAATGCCTAAAGAAAGTTGTCATTTTTTTCATGGTGAAGGGACAGGAGTTGGTGTTGATGAAAACACCTTGGTGGCTGCGGTGACTGGCAGTGGCTGCAGCATCGGGGTGATGGGACTGGTGCCTTCCCCTGATTAGCCCTGTTGCCTCCCACAAAGGGAGGCCAGACTGCGGCTTAGGCCCACTCCCCAAGGGGGGCAGGGAGCAGGCCTAAGCCATCAGTAGGACATCCCCTGAGGGCTCCCAATATGTGAGAGGGGCAGGCTGAGCTGAAGAACCCCTTCTCCCCCAGTCCACGAATTTTATGCACCAGGCCCCTAGTGCTATATAACAGGTGTGATTTGAAAGTTTTTTGTTGTTATTTTAACATGTTCATGGAAAAATTGCTAGAAATATCTATAAAATAAAATCCTAAGAGAGATGATCCTGGGTAGTGAGATTATGGGTGATTTTTATGTTATCTGTGCCTTTGGGTGTTTGCTTTTTGAGTTGTATGCACTGAGCACATAGTTAAAGTTATTTTTTAAAAGTAGAAGAATAGGAATGCATGATGGATGGATCAGAAATAACTCCAGGTGACAATGGGCCACTTTGTGCTGAAAGGAAGCAGGGGTTCTATGCCAAAGAGGATCCAGTTCATTGTTCTGTGTGCCACCTGAAAGCAGAAACACCCTGTCCTTTCCATGCTTTCTAGTCCTGGCACCTGAGCCTGGCATCACTGTGTGCTCTGGGGATTCCAACTTAGAACCCTGGCTTCCCTGGAACCCTCCTCCCCCCAACTGTGGTGTGCCTGTGTGCCCACCAGTGTCCTGCAGATACCCTGGGGGGACAGGTGAGATGGCCCCAGGCCAGCTCTGCTTTCTCAGAGCATCCCTCTAGGACAGTGATTTCCACCTTTTCCATCTCCTGGCACATAAGCTGATGGCTGAAATTCTGTTGCACACCAAAAAATATATGTTTTGCCAATCTGACCAAAAAATGTATAATTTTGGTTTTATTCATACTGGGCGGCTGTTGTATATTGGCTGTTGTCATTTTTTAATTGACACTAAAGAGTCAGGTATTGCATGTTTTAAGCATTCTTGTGGTGCCCAATTGGCAATCGCTGCTCTAGGGCTCATGGCCGGGATTGTGACATCCCTGCAGCCTTGGCTTTGAACTTCAGATGCTCATCTGCAGAGATCTCTCATGGCGGCTGGGAGGGGTGGTGGTGTGGACTTTCCTGGGGGAGCAGCTTTCCCCATGGGTGGACGAGCCTGATTGGGAGCAGGGGACCCCGTTACCAGAGCCTCTTGCTCCACCCTGGAGTCCACCCCTCAGCTTCCAGGAGCCATCCTTGCTGTGAGCGGTGCTGTGTGAGCTTCCAGGGTGAATGTAGCTCATACAGCTTCTCCTTTGTTCTCCAGGGCCTGCCTGGACCAAATGCTCTCCAGAAGGGCTCTCAGCAGGTGTCCTTGGATGTGTGGGCTTTATTTAGGCTTCCTCAAGCTATAGCATTTAGTGGACAGCCTAGGTAGAAACTGTGGCAGCCAAAAATAACATAATCAAGAACAGGCTATGTTGTTCAAGTCCATTCGAGGGATACTGATTCCCCACTGTGCACACTCAGGTCACACTGCTCTCATTCCCGAGATGGAAGGCAGGCAGAGGTGAGGTATCTCAGTGGTTAGCACTCTGCTCAGCATCACCTGCACCTTCAGTCTGGTCCTGGTGCTGCCGTAAGTGGGCTGAGTGCCCTCGGGCGTGGAGCTTAACCTTGGGAGATTTGCTTTCCTCGGCGGTCAGAGGAAGACTTAGCAGAGCACCTGCATCCTGGCATTAGAAACAGCGGCTGAGACATTGTCACGTGGTGTGCGACACGCAGTAGGTTCTCAGGCAGCTTCTTCATCTACTGAGACATTCATCCGCACACGTGGCCCGTGGAGCAGATGCATGTGAGCATTGTTTGTTTCTAAGCTTAGGAAACAATAATGCCCAGAGTTGAATTTGTGGACAATTAAATCTTTTCAAATTGCTTATTTATTTGAAATATATATTTTTTTAATTTTCTTTAGTGATTAAGGTATTACATATGTGTCCTTATCCCCCCACCCCTGCTCATGCCCACACCCCCCTGTTGTCTGTGTCCATTGGTTAGGCCTATATGCATGCATACAAGTCCTTTGGTTGATCTCTCCCCCTTACCTCCACCCTCCCCTACCTTCCCTCTGAGGTTTGACGGTCTGATCGATGCTTCTCTGTCTGGATCTGTTTTTGTTCATCAGTTTATGTTGTTCATTATATTCCACAAATGAGTGAGGTCATGTGATATTTATCTTTCTCTGCCTGGCTTATTTCACTTAGCATAATGCTCTCCAGGTCCAACTGTGCTGCTGCAAATGGTAGGAGTTCCTTCCTTTTTATATCAGCATAGTATTCTATTGTGTAGATGTACCGCTGTTTTTTAATCCACTCATCTGCTGATGTGCACTTAGGCTTGAAATATCTTTCTTACATTTAAAACTTTCTGCCAGTCTTCTATTTCACCAAAGGAGTAAGAATAATATTAATAGTCATCATCTAAACTAATAAAAGCGAAATATTAAAATTAACCGTTTCTCTGAGACAGGGTAAGCCACGCCCACCAGCCAATCAGAGCGGCTGTATGCAAATTAGCCCAGCCAACATGGCGGCCGCCACTCCCGGACCTGAGTAAACAGCCCTTTCCATTGCGGCAGGAGCGAAAGTGAAGCTGCGCCCTTCAGATCAGCTCCGATTAAACTGCCTCTAACGAAACACAGCTTTTTGAAACATTGTAACAATCATAGAATCCTCCGGAGCTGAAGGAAAGAGCAGCTCCGGCCTAACCAGTAAAAGTAACAATTGTTTCATTATAGACGCTGCGAGGTGAAGCAGAGGAGGCTTCGTTAGTAGTTAGAAGGCCGCCTTAAAGGAACAGTGTATCAATTATAGAAGATGACCCCAGGCCT
>PVJC01034381.1:0-18862 GCA_004026665.1 Murina feae | reverse complement strand
TTGGCTGCATGGGCTGCTGGCAGCAGAGCAGCTCTCCGCCGAAGCTCAACTACCTGGATTCCGTGTCACCTGCACCCGAAGCAGAGAAGAAGGCCGGACTGCTGAGCAGAGGCACGCGGCTGGGGTCCTCTTTTGACTGTTTAGCACTATCATCCCCTGAGGGGAAGGGGCCTCACTTGGCCCTTTTCAGACACCAAGAGGAGGACCTGAGCGCTCTCCCGAGCTTCCAACAGTGGATGGAAGGCCCAGGGGGCTGCTCGCGCCCACGCTGCGAAGAACCTCTGGTGTGCAGAGCTGGCTGTGACCCACTGGAGTGGAGGTGGGAGCGTGGGGAGCCCCTCAGGGGCGAGAGGGCCCCCTGCTCACTCCCTGGCCAGAGCAGGTCTCCACCAGGCTCCCAGGAGTCAGCACCTATGGACACCAGACTCTGAGACTAAGTGCAGGGAAGGGCCCAGCTCTCGTCTCAGCACCCAGCCTGCAGCCTCCTAGTCACTGTCAGGACCATCTCCCGCTGCCTCATCATGCACACCTGGTCCAAATCCCTGCTGCTTCCTTCTCCACGTTCCCTGGTCTGGGAAAGTGGCTTGTCTGCCCATCCTCACGTCTTTTTATTTATTTATCTTTGTAATTGAAATCACTACAGAGGTCCCTCTTCTCTCCCCATTGACTGCCCTCCTCCCTCTCCCGTCCCCTCCCCTCCCCAGGCCTTCCCCCACCATTGTCTGGGTTATGCATATAAGTTCTTTGGTGGATCTCTTCCCTCTCCCCTTTCCTTCCCCCTGAGGAGCCTCAGTCTGTTGCAAGCTTCCGTGTCTCTGGGTCTATTTTGTTTGTCAGTTTGCTTTGTTCATTAGATTTCACATATAAGTGAGATCACATGGTACTTGTCTTCCTCTGACTGGCTTATTTCCCTTAGCATAATGCTCTCCGGGTCCCTCCATGCTGTCTCACAGGGTAAGAGATCCTTCCTTTTTTACAGCTGCATCGTACTCCATGGCGCAAATATATAAAGTACTCATACAACTCAGCAAAAGGAAGATACACAGCCCTAATTGGTTTGACTCAGTGGCTAGAGCGTCGGCCTCAGGACTCAAGGGTCCCAGGTTCAATTGCAGTCAAGGGCATGTACCTTGGTTGCGGGCACATCCCCAGTAGGGAGTGTGCAGGAGGCAGCTGATCAATGCTTCTCTCTCATTGATGTTTCTAACTCTCTATCCCTCTCCATTCCTCTCTGTAAAAAATCAAAAAATATATATTTTTAAAATCTTAAAAAAAAAAAAAATAGGAGAAGACACACAACCCAGTCAGAAAATGGACAGAGAACCTACATAGGACATACAGATGGCCAGGAGACCTATGGGGAAAATGCTCAGCATCACTAATCATCAGAGAGATGCGAATTTAAAAGAAGTACCACCTCACACCTGCTGGAGTGGCTACCATCACACAACCACCAAACAAGTGCAGGCGAGGATGTGGAGCAAAAGGAACCCATCCTCACATATCCTAGTAACTGCGAGACCACCGCGCCCTCCTCGCTGGGCCGCCTGCCTCTAGGTCTCATCGTTGCCCTCCCTGCATCTTTCCAGCATGATTTGCCAGCATGGATGCAGCCCGATCAGTCCCCTTCTGGGAAGTTCTCTGCGCGTCGCCTCTGCCTAAGAGAGACGGGAGAGGTGGGGGAACCTTCCTTTGTGATCCCCCCCACCACCTGCCTCTCTGAGTCTTGTTGCACTGTGTTCCGCCTCCAGCTCCAAACATGAGGCCTCAGGAAACTTCTAGAGGCAGAATGAATGACTAAAAGGCTAGGAAGCCACACAAGAGCTGTCTGGTGTTTTTCATGGCGTAGTTAAATAGAGCTATCGCGCTCCTGTCTGCATGAGATCACTCACTGATCGTCTTTTCGCGGCTCTCTTGAAACAAGCCCATTATGCAAAGGACCGAGAAGCCTGCCCTGCTTCATGAAAGGGGCAAGGTTTACAGACGAGGTAAGGAATGGAGAGGCAGGTACCGTTTTAATCCTCCGTGTTGAATTTGTAGACCAGACCGTGCCTACAAAAAGGGTCTGAATCATTTGCTCCTTTTGAAGCCAGCCCGTCAGCTGTAAGAAGGCTTGGAAGAACACGTGATCTCTGTTTTACTCTCCTGGAGGGTTTTTCCAGGCCTGGACGACACGTGGGTCCATGCACTGTTGCTATTTCTGGATGTCGGCGGAGTGCTAGCTCACCGACAGCCGGGGCCTGCTTGTCGGAACTGGAGGCTGGAGGGAAGGACTTCCTCCTTCCTTCACTGGGCCACAGCTGGGCTTGCCTGCAGCACCACTCACATGTCCTCCTCACCCATGTGTCTGCGTGCACTTGCCTGCTTCGAGATGTTTTCTCCTGAGCTGGAGAGGTGTGAGGACCCTGCCCCCCTGTCCAAGTGGGACACACAGGAGTGAGCAAAGTTGGCGTTTGGGGAGTAGCTGTACCGTGGTGGGGTAGCTTCGGAATACGCAATCCGTGACCGTAAACGGTCTCCAGCCGATTGGAAGGCCTATTCGTGTTCAAGGTGTGAGTCATGCTACTGGACAAGGAATCCCGGGTGAAATGGAGAGCGCGAGAGTATGGACCGGCACCCAGGGATTGAGTTCCCAGCCCAGCTCTGCAGCTCATCCACTCATTTCCCCTGAGACCCAGTGCCTTTCAAGTTAGGGGGTTGGCTCAGTTCGTTCTTGTGCAGACTGTTTTCTGTTTGTCCCTCCAGACTCACAGTCCACCCTTCTCCACCCTGCCCTGTGCTCTCGCTGGCCAGTGGGGACCCCGTGCAGGGGCTCCTCGCTTCCGGGCCCCATGTTGTGTTGCAGGAGGGAAGGAGGGCACAAAGGATGGAGTCTCCTGGCTCCTCCCTGTGGCATCGCCAGGTCCGGCAGGCAGGGCACTCACTGTCTTGGGGTCCAGTAACCTCTGCTCCCTCCCTCACCCCTTTGGTCCTGGGGGTGTTAATGTGACACTGTTCTTGGTCTCAGAACACTACGCCGCGGTTCCCCTACCCCTGCCCACTCCTCTCTAAAGGGCCCCTTTATGAAACGCTCCTCAGATTACCCAGTTGGAGAGTGCCATCTGTTTCCTGCCAGAACCCCGGCGGAGATGGCCCCTAAGAACTTCTCCAGCTCCGAAAAAAGATGCCCCCACCAGGGGAGGAGCAGGTCCTTTGGGGTTTTCTCGGGAGGGAGGCGGGAGGGGGTGCACTGCTGCAAATAGGATCTCCAGAGGCAGAGGCACTGGGGCAGGAATCGCCCGTGTCTTGGTCGGCATAGACCGTCTGTATCCGGATTTCCGTCGAGTGCACAGGTGTGCTGTCCCGCTGTGGGGGAGCGGGGAGAACGGGATGATCACACCCGCTGAGCCTGGGCTGTCACTCACTTCTTTTTGCCTCTGAGCTTCTATTTCCGTCCCAACCCAGAACTTATAACAGCTCCGCTGTCCCACACATGATTGTTATGAGGTGCAGAGGAAGGAGTCTGTGAAGCCGCTTCGTTGAACCTTAAAAAGGGCAGGAATTAAGAGAGTTGTCGTCATAAACAGTGTTTCCTATGGTAGGGGTCACAGGCAGGTCACAGCCCAGTGGGACATTCCTCCTGCTCCTGTCCCCGCTAAGACCCTGCACGCACTCTCTCTCTCCCTCCCTACTGGGTGCACTTGCTGAGACCTGCATGGCTCCCAGGGTGTCAGTTTCAGGATCAAAGCCTGACCTCAGAGATACCAGGAGACTGGATCATGCCATCAAACGGCCCCGCAGCCTTCTGACACCCCTGGAATTCGGATCCTGGCCTTGAGGGTCTTAGGTGGTCACATATGGCACTTCTAAAAGCAGCTCTCATCTTAGGCCTAAGTGAGCACGAGGCGATTAAGAGCCTCCTTTTTTTAATTTAAACAACTTTATTATTAAAGTTATCAGACTTCTTGACATACAAGAAAAATACATTCTTGAAAGCTACATATCTCAAGTGCAACTTTCTTAAAAATAATAAATATTAAATAAATATAAAAATAAAAAAATAAAAATAATAGTAATAGAGGGGCTTTAAGGACTTTAGTTATACTCACTTGGCACTGTGATACTACGTCAGGCCACAAGCATACAGTCCCCATGCAGCTCAACTGCAAGCCGAGTCGGGGAGTTGAGGAAGGAGAAGGGGAGAAGGGGTGGCCGGCTGGGAGCGTGCACAGCATTAAATGCACAAACTGATAACTCCCATGAGTTAAACAAAACACAAACAGGAAAATCCTTTGCACATTTTGTGCTCACTCTTAGCAAACAGAGATGCACAGCTCCAGCGCATTAGGTCTGCCTGTGGGGAGCGGGAGCAGCCTACGGGATAAAAGGGAAATAAAGTCACGCATACAGGGGTTTTATCCAGACAGTGCTAGCCCTGTGCTGGGAGCTGGTGCCCATGGTAAATACGACCTTCTGCGCTCACTTTCCTTTTTCTTTTATGTTTGAAAAGGAACCTAAAAGAGCTTTCACCTTAAGTTTGCTATGGTTTCCCCCGTAGTCTTCAGAGTCGCCCCCAAACCGCAAGTGGCTAATGGAACAGAAGCGACCTCTGTAGGATCAGAGCGCAAAAGCCGCCTGGAAACCGCAGGGAAGGAGGGATGCCGTGCGCCGCCCTCGAGGCGAGGCGCAGTCGGACGCCCAGCACCTGGCAGTGCCCGCCACGTGGGCGCGTGTCCATCACAGCAGGCGAGAGCATTCCAGACGCGGTTCTCTTTTGTTACAGAACAAAATGCCCGTGGAAAGTGGATAGACGGCAAATGCGTGTGAACCTAGCAGAAGAGCCTGCAAAAATGTTTCTTTTAATTTATCTTTATTGAAAGTACTACACATTCGTATATCTGTTTATTTTCTCCCCCAATAACCCTCTTCCTTCCCACCCCCACCCCCTCCCTAGGCCTTCACCACACTATTGTCTGTGTCCATGGGTTCCTGGAGGAAATATTTTTAAGTATCTACCCTCTTTCTTTTTTTTCTTTTTTTGTATGTTTCCTGTTCATCTCTTGTCGTGGGTAATTTGTTTAAAAAATTTTTTTATTGATTTTTAGAGTGAGACGAAGGGAGGGAGAGAAAGAAACATCATTGCAATACTGAACAGCAGTTGGCTGCCTCCTGCACGCCCCCTGCAGGGGATCGAGTCTGCAACCTGGGCATGTGCCCTAACCAGGAATCAAACTGGCAACCTTTCGGTGCCCAGGGTGATGCGCCCAGGATGATGCCCGGGACAGTGCCCAGCCAACTGAGCCAGGCTTTGCAAAAGCGGTATCACATGTCTACATCATCACACGTTACAGCAAACATTGTTACATCCTTACCCCAGTGCTCTTTCCTTCGTGTTGCGTTGAACAGTATTTTTCCATCGTGGTATGTAGACTCTGCCACCATCATTTCTAATGGCTGAGTAATGTTTTATTAACAAAATATGCCCACACTGATTAGAATGACATTTAGGCTGCTTTCCACTTATCCCCCACTTACAAGTAACGCAGAAAGGAAAGTATTCGTGCTGCATATAACATCTTTATATCTTAAATTAATCCCTTAGGATAGACGCAGGAAGTGGAATTACTGGGTGAAGAAATGTGCAAAGCATCTGTGATGTGGTACAAATGACTAAATTGCTTTCCAAAAGGATCGTAACAACTCACACCTCCAGGAGTATGAGTGCTCTCATACCAACACTGTTCTGTAGTTCTTAATGGCCAATTCAGTAGCTAGCACAGGTTGATTTCATTTTTGCATTTCTTTGATTAATAACGAGGATGAAATTTTTCCAGGTTTGTTGGAGGTTCGTCTCTCTGTTTATTTTACTATTGCGGATGGTTTGGGCTTTTCCATTTGTATGTAGCCTTTACCCAATATTGATATTTAATCTTCATCATAATTCTGCCACTATTTTGTTTGTCCTTTAAATTTCTTTTTTTGAAGTGTCGCACAAAGTGTTTCTTTTTTTTTTTTTCTTTCAAAAAACTGATACTGATTCGTTGGTGGTTTGGTTTATTTTGTTGGCTACATAAAAAATCAAGATACCTTGTTGGTTCCGTTTGAGAAAGACATGGTACGGCACCGGATGATGAAAAAGGCATCAGACTGAGGGCTTTGAAAGCAGGCAAAGCCAGCTTCCAGGCCCCACCCGGGAGGTCCTGGCTGAGCCCAGCGGTCAGCTCTCTGAGCCTCACTGTTTGCCTTTACACCATGGAAATCATGACCCACCTTGCAGGTATGGAACTGGGATCGTGAATGAACAGTGGCATAGTGGGTACCCAGTAAGCATGGGCACTCCTTGCCCTGCAGATCCTAGGCTGCCCCTGGTGGCCACAGTGCTCACCCCAGGCTGCCTAGGCGAGGCGTGCCCAGCACCCTGGGGCTGGCTGTTTCCTTCCAGGCAGGAGGCCCCGGGACACAGCAGTGCCTGTGCCTCTTGCCAGTCCCTGGGAACAGTGGGCTTGTTGTTCTGGCGTATCTGGTAACCAGCTTCCTGTTTTTCCTGGTGGGATGTTGTTCTTTTAAGCAGCAGCGGGAGGCGGGGGTGGAGGGGGTGAAGGGAGGGCAGGGAACCAGTCCTGGGTGGGTAACCTCAGTTCGCTAATCCCTCCTGCAGCGAGAAAGCCTGGCCCTTTCCACCAGGGACTCCGTGATCTTGAGCAGAGCCGTGATGTCAAGTCCCACGAGTGGTCAGGAATGAAGGAAGGGACTGGGGAGTCACCATGACTTGGAATTCAGGCCCTGAACTAACGCTAATGGGTTTGAAACGTATGCCGACTAAGCATTAAACTTCCATTTCCCACAAATTGAATGCGCGGGTCCCCATCCCCTTCACCTTCCGGGAAGCCCTGGAGCCAGACTGCAGTTGCAGTGCCCTTTAGTAGCGCCGTGACTTTGGGCAAGTGGCTTACCCTCCTCCGTACACTGGGAGGATAACAGTCAGTACTGCCCTGGCCAGTCTGGCTTGATGGAGTGTTGGCCTGCACACCAAAGGGTCACGGGTTCGATTCCCCGTCAAGGGCGTTACCTGGGTTGCAGGTTCAATCCCCAGCCCAGATTGGGGCACGCACCTGAGGTAACCAATCAGTGCATCCCTCTCACATCAATGTTTCGCTCTCTCTCCTGCTCTCTTTCCCGCCCTCCCTTCCACTCTCTCTCTCAAAATAAATGGGAAAAATATACTCAGGAGAGGATTAAGACACACACACAAATCGCAAGTACCTGTTAGGACTGTTGAGATGTTTAAATGAGGTCTGATGAGTAAGGTACTGAGAATTCCAGGCCACATAGTAACCATACGATAGTTAGCGTGAGATCCTAAGACTTTACTTGCAACGCTCCACTTGCAGCTGTGGTGCTCAGGGGCTGGGCTGCATTTCAGTCAGAGAGCTAGAATTCAGTGTAATAGGTAAGTCGGTGAGATAGCTCAGCCGATTACAAGTAGATGGTATTTCTGAAGAATGTGCATCAAGAATATAGGAGATCTATTCCTAAAAAATTGGTTGTAAAATGTAATCTTTTCATTGGCTTTGTTTTTTAACATTCGGGGCTATATTCTCATGAAAGAGGTAGCTTGCTGCTGAAATAGATGCCCCTTTGTCCCGGGGAAACACGCCGAGGCTGCCTTACTCCACAGAGTGAGATGTGAGCTCCCCACCTGTGCACATGGGCCGTGATGCCTGGGGGAGGTGAGCCTGTGGCAGGTGAGCCTGTGGGTCACAGCTCTGCTCGGGCTCAGAGGTTGCAGGGTCGGGCTCCTGTCCTGTCTTGTGTGCATAGGGCTTTGTGAGACGATAGTGTTGTCCCATAGCTTCCGAGGGGGCTGCACAGGTGTGGAGCTCGGTGAGCACATGGGTCATCTAGATCACTGATCGCCTTGCTTCTTTCTGAACAGCTGACCACAGGACACTGACTTGGCTTATTGCTGGACTCAGGAAATCAAAGCCACGGGTGTGGGTCCGGTGGCGGCTGCATTCCCTCCTCTGCAGTGTGCCTTGCCGAGGTGGCTGAATACCAAGAGGTTTCAAATTGAGGGGGTCGCAAACTCTTGGTAACACTTTGCAGTGTAAACTGAGCCTACGCTGCAGTGTGCTGACGTCCTTTTGTTACTCATCCAGAACTGGGAGTGAATTCAGAGAAGGGCCAGCGAGATCCGGGAGGGCAGACCCTGAACAGTGACACCTTTATCGGGCGTGCAGATTGGCTGTGGCTGGGTCCAGCGAACATTCAATAAGAAGAACCTTTGACAAATAACAGGAAAAAATAATGTTGGAGAAAATGGTTTGTTGTTTGTTTGTTTGTTTGTTTGTTTTAATCAGATTGCCAAAGCAGATGCAGATGCTCTTACTGGGAAGGGCAAGAGGAGGGTTAGCAGCAAGAATCCAGAAACTGTCCCAGCCCAGTGTGGCTCAGTGGTTGAGCATTGACCTATGAACCAGAAGGCCATGGTTCAATTCCCGTTCATTACCCATGCCCAGGTTGCAGGCTTGATCCCTGGTGTAGAGCTGGTGCAGGAGGCAGCCGATCAAGGATTCACTCTTATCATTGATGTTTCTATCTCTCTCCCTTTCTCTCTGAAATCAATAAAAATATGTATTTCTTAAAAAATCAGGAAATTGTCTAAACACCAGGGTGGCAGATATAACCCTTTCTGTAGCCAGAGGAAAGAGCAGGATTCTTACACGCTTCCACGTCAAAAGATGTCATTAGGAGGATCTCTCCAGTTAATTAGTTGAGTGTATTTGTCGGTGATTTTAAAAGCACCTTAGCCCTAACCGGTTTGGCTCAGTGGATAGAGCGTCGGCCTGGTCCCAGGTTCTATTCTAGACAAGGGCGTGTACCTTGGTTGTGGGCACATCCCCAGTAGAGAGTGTGCAGGAGTCAGCTGGTCAATGTTTCTCTCTCATTGATGTTTCTAACTCTCTATCCCTCTCTCTTCCTCTCTGTAAAAAATCAATAAAATGTATTTTAAATAAAATAAAATAAACGTGCCTTAGTTTATGGTGTCTTAGGAGTGGGGAAACTTAACACACACACCCTCAGTAGGGTCCAAAAGTCACATGACTGTCCCAGCAGGGAAGGCCAGCACCTTCCTGCGGTCAGCCCTGGCCCCTCCTCCCTTCCTGGCAGATGTTTTCAGGCCTAAAGTATAAGCTCTAAAATAGGGCTTTGTGATGGCCACCTTCTTGGTGGTTTTGAAATAGTTCCTTTATGGCCTCTTTTGGTGTTAGAAGTCTCTCAGTAAGATGGCCCCACAGTAAAGCACAAGTTGACCGCACGGGATAGAGGGACCCCCATATGTTCAGGATGGGAAGAAGGGAAAGATATTAGCTGAGGTCGGGGTTGGGGTGGTCTGTGTGTGTGCGTGACGTTGAAGCCTTGGGAATAGGCTGGTCTTCCATGGAAGGCAGAAATGTATTAGGAATCAAAGGATCGTTTCAAAGCAAGCCTAATCCTGTAAACAAGAGGACATTAACTATGGGATGTGTGAGGGAGCCTGGTAAATGAGTAACTCCCCCATTCCACAAATATTTGTTAAACAGTAACCACACGGGAGGCACTGTGTGATAAACCCTCACAAGTCCAGCTTGTCACTTCCATTACCCCGTCTTCATCATTGGCGCATCACCCCAACCCCCGCCCCTGTATATTTCCAACAATGGCCCACTTTTTAAATGCTTGTTGTGAATGAGACTCTGTCCTAATTGCTTCCCAAGCATTCATCAATTTCATCCTCGCATGAGCTCTCCTTTCACAGCTGAGGATACGGAGGCTCAGAGCGTAAATGGCTTGGTTAGAAACTTGGTAGACGTGTAAGTGAAAAACAGTATTTTAAAACCAAGGTCCGGCCCCCAGGGCATGGCTCAGTGGTTGAGCATCGACCTAGGAACCAGGAGGTCGGGGACCTGCCCGGCTTCTAAGCTCAGTCCCCATCAATGATTCTCTCTCATCATGGATGTTTCTCTCTCTGCCTCTCCCGTCCTCTCTGAAATCAATAAAAATATATTTTAAAAAAGAGAAGAATAAAGCCAAGGTCTGCCTCATTCATCCACTCCCTTCCTTGCCTGCCTCCTAAATGAGCAACACTGCAAGATGCTGCCGTTTTATACTCTTTATACGCAGACTGCCCTGGAGTCGCTTGGATTAACATCTGTCTGTAGGTGGCAGGACATGGGGCGTAAATCCCTATTTTTCCCTTTTCCCTCAGAAAGCAGACGTGGGGAACCGTTTCCTGGGAGGTTGTCTTACTTTAAGGTGGACGTGAGCATTGGGGAGACCCTGCAATTTGTTCATTTTTATTTCACGTCAGAATGTTGTGACCCAGCTCAAATGTTGATGAAGGAGCGGAAGTCCACAGAGGGGAGGAGCCTTGCACAGGAGGACTACACAGAGCGAGGCTCCGGGAGTCTGTGTGAATGTAGACACGCCTGAGACTGTGTCCTGTCCTATTCCATTGGTCTATCTCTCGATTCTTTTGCCAGGATTACACTTTCATAATCACTGATGCTGTACATGTTTCAGTACCTAGTGGAGCAAGTCTGTTACTGGCGCTTTAGATTTCTACGTCAGTCTTAGAGGCAGCTTATCTGTTTCCAGTTTCCACACAGTGAGTGAACAAACAAAAGCTGCTCTGGTTTTCATTGAGGTGGCATGGAATCTGTAGACTTGTGTGGGGAGACTTGACATCCTTACAATATTGAATCTTCAGAACCATGAACATGGTATGTCCCTCCATTCTTAGGGACTTGTAAATTTTCTCCAAATTTTTGATGTGTCTGCATACAGGTCGTACATATCTTTCAATTTATTCTTAGATATTTTATATTCGGAAGTTAGTGTAGATTATATTATAACTTAATTTTCCCCCTTTTTCCAAATGCTTACTCTTTTTTTTTTTTGTCCTCACCCCAGGACTTGCTTAGAAAGAGAAACATCAATCAGTTGCCTTTCTAACTTGCCCCTCCTGCCCCAAACCAGGTACCTAACCCGGCAATCCAGGCCTGTGCCCTGACCAAGAATGGAACCAGCAACCTTTTAGTGCAAAGGACAATGCTCAAGGAACTGAGTCACGCTGGCCCGGCTTTAAATGTTTACTCTTGGTGTTAGAAACACAAGAGAGATTTTCAGACTGACTTTGTATTTCCCAACTCATTGTTGATTCTAGAAATTTATCTGAAGATTCTTTTGGATTTTCTTTGCACACAATCAGACTATCTGTGAATGAGATTGGCCCTTCCTTTTCTATACCTATGTGTTCCCCCAATAGGATGTTTCATAGAGGTGACTCCGGCATCCTTCTTTTGTCTTTGATCACAGCAGGAAGCTATCGACATTTCGTCATCAAGTATGATGAGTGCACGGGGTGTTTATAAAAGCCATTTACCTGATTCAGAAGGTCCCTCTCTAGTCCTGGTCTGCCAGGCATTTTTATCGTAAAAGGATGTTGACTATCATCAAGTTGTTTTTCTGAAGCTATTCATGTTTTCCTCTCTCTCCTATAAACATGATGAATTGCATTCCTGCATCAATTCCATTAGCTTGAGATGTATTCCACTCTCCTTTTTGTGTATTGCTGGATTCATTTCCTGAATCTTCTACTCGGGATTTTTTATATTTATGCTCATGACAAGGGTCGCCTATGGTTTTACTGTTTGGTAGTGTCTTTGCTATGCTTGGTTAGTCTCATGAAATGGATTGGGAAGTGCCATGGTTTTTGTTCTCTGGAAGGATGACTGTGTGGCTGGTGTTACTTCTTTCTTAAGAGTTTGTTTAAAATTGGTGTATTTTGTTTTTTAAACATTTGGATGTTTTCTTTCAGCACTTGGACAATATTCCAGTGTCTCTTGGCTTTCAGTATTTTTGTTGAGAAATTAACTGTCAATGTTATTGTTACTCCTTTGAGAATAATAATCTGTCTTTTTCCCCTCTGGCTGCTTTGAATATTTTCACTTTGTCTTTGGTGCACGGCAGTTTTTACTCTGTGCCTACGCACCCTTTTCTTTTTAGTTATCGTGAGTGAATTTCATCCGTTTAAGATCTTGGATCTTTTCTTGCTGTCTTAGTTCAGTTTTGAAAAGTTCTTGGCTGTTATTTCTTCTGCCCAATTCTCTCCCTCCTCTCCTTAATTCTAATTGCATAGCTACTAGACCCCTTTTATTTTTGTATCCCCTGTATCTCTTACCTTCTCATCATTATTTCCTATCCTTTTGTCTCTGATTTTCAAGCTGGATATTTTCTTTGGGCCTACCATTTAGTTGACTAATTTTCTCTTCAAGCTGTGTTTAAGCTGTTGTTAAGCCCACTGATTCTTAATCTCAGTTATTTTAAAGTTTCAGAGTTTCTATACTCTTTCTGTTCTGTTTTGTTTCTAATATTCTGAGAAACTTCTTACTTTTTTTTTTAACTCTTGAACATACTAAGAATAGTGGGGGTTTTTCAGTTCGGTGGCTGGTAACACCTTTACTTTTAGGCTTGGTAGGTCTGTTCCTGTTGCCTGTTGTGTTGCTTGGAATCCATTCATACCTATGTCTTACATCCTCATAGACCTGGATTGAGTGTAAAACATCGTAGATGAAAACCCACAGAAATAACTGGAGGGCTGGGGTGATGACGTCTTCCTTTAGGGAGCCTCCACCTGTCCCGTAATCTGTTGTCACTGTGGTCCAGTTCCAGGCTTGTACCTGTGAGAACCGGCCTGCGTGGGGTTCACCTTTTCTCTCACTTGAGGAGTGCCTGAGTAGCCTGCTTTCTGCCCTACTGAGATGCCATGATTCCTGTCCAGTCCCATCTTTCTAGTGTCCCCATCCCGTGGAGAGGTTCCCCGTAACCCTGTGCGGATGCCCGTTGCTTTGTAGGTGAGAAGGACAGAATGTGGACTTGACTGGGCACTGTACACATCACTTGTTCAGCGCCGAGGTCCTGTGCCCTGTGCCTTGGGGAGGCAAGGACACAGGACAGAAGGATAGACGTAAGAGAGACAGAGCAAGGCCTCATTCCTTTCCTCGTGAGCTCACAATCCACTGCAGAGAAGATGCATGCTCACACTTAAACTAGTGTGGCTTTTCAGATTAGAAATTAGGCCCCAAGCCGGTTTTCTCAGTGGATAGAGTGTCGGCCTGCGGACTGAAGGGTCCTGGGTTCAATTCTGGTCAATGACACATACCTCGGTTGCAGGCTCCCGGCCCTGATTGTGGGGCAGGGTGGGGGTGTGTGGAAGGCAACCAAATGACGCATTGGTATTTCTGTCTCGCCCTCTCCTCTCCCTTCCACTTTCTCTAAAAATCGATGGAAAAAATATCCTCAGGTGAGTATTTTTTTTAAAAAGTTAGAAATGAGCAGAGTAAGAATAATTTTACTCCTGAAAAGTGAATCTTCCACTCTTCCATATACAAATGAAATGTAAGAAAGCATGTGCATATCCTGTTTCATATTTACGGCACACCCTTTGCCCTAACGCATTAGATGTTCTCCTTGTAATTATTTAGAAAATGATCCTCTGATAAACTGTCCTAAACTATAGCTGAATATAGATGAATAGATTTGGACCTTATTAGGTTGATGTCATCTAGTTGGAAAGTAGCCTGGCAGCAGATGCCAGACCACGGTGTTCTAGATGTCGTTTCCCTCGTAAATGTTTCTATTTCGTACATCGTGCGACTCAGTCATCAAATTTTTACTTAGAACTTCCAGAGGAGTGTAAAGGAAGTGCCGGGCAGTTTCTGTGCTCAGAGCAAAGCTGTAAGTGATGAAATCTTTATCTTGTCCTTTGCTCAGCCTTGATTTACCGTCCAGGCAGTAGGGATATGCTGTTGAATAAGACATGAGTGAGCAAAGTGTAAAATTCAGTGCCATTGTGTCAAACAGCAGAAATTCGAGAAAAGAGCTGGCTGAGCCAAGTGCCCAGAGGCACAGTGGGTTTTGGGGGGAGAGAAATGGGGTTGGAGTTTTTAGGGAAACGTTTCAGAAAGCTTCATGGAGCTGGGCCTTCCAAGGTAAGGAACGGGCTCGAGGAAGGCCTGGGGGAAGTACTGAGTGAGGAGAGATGGGGAGCAGCAATAGGCAGGAGCAGGGAGGACCCCGGAAGCATGCGGAGGGTGCCCCAGAAGGGCTATGAGCCTCATACACTCCGTTACATGCGAGCATGCTTCATTGAACAAGAAAACAGAGCGCAGGGCCTGGAGAGCGAAGGTCCAGCCTCGCTCCGCCTCTGACCAGTTCTGACGTTGAGCATTTCTCTGCGCCTTCACTCAGGACCTCGAGAACCGCCTGGCATCAGAACATGCCTCCGAATCCAACGTGTTAGAGCCCCTTGCACTCCTGCCCAGCGAGCCGAGGCCTGTGCCAGCTCTAAAAGGCCCTGTGCCTCCTCAGGCTCGGGTGCTTGAGGCCCCCGGTGCTGTGTGCTTGGTCGTTGCTGCATGCCTCTGCCCTCAGACTGACTCGCTACCTTCAGGGACACACGTGGACTATTTCCCAGACCTTGCTGTTGGTGGAGCCCTTTCACCCAGGACGTGCCCGCCCCTCGCTCAGAGTGTCATCTGGCTCGCAGTTCTGCTGCCGGCCCTGTAGTTTCGTTCTGTCCCTTCCGGCACATTCCGTTTCTGTATCAGTCAGTTCTCTCAATAGTGCTCCCGTGACATGTTCTCTTGATTTAATCTGATCATATGCTGCGTAGACCAAAACTTGCCTTTCTTTACAGTGAAACTAAGACATTGTCTTCTTCCCCTGACCGGTTTGGCTCAGTGGATAGAGTGTCGGCCTGTGGACTGAAGGGGCCCAGGTTCGATTCTGGTCAAGGGCATGTACCTTGGTTGCGGGCACATCCCCAGTAGGAGGTGTGCAGGAGGCAGCTGAATCGATGTTTCTCTCTCATCGACGTTTCTAACTCTCTGTCCCTCTCCCTCTCCCTTCCTCTCTGTAAAAAATCAATAAAATATTTTTTTTTAAAGAAATTGTCTTGCGTTGGGTAGGGCTGTCTTTTGTCTTTCTGCATCAGCTAGATGGGGTCTTAAATCAAGCGGAGCACCTGGAGCGAACTTGGAACAACAAACATTAGGAGCCATGTGTGATCTGGGCGCTCTGCTATCAGCTTGGTCAGGATCTTGAAGAAAACACTTCGCTGCCCACAAGAAGCAGGCCCCATTTTTTTTTAGTCCTCAACTGAGGATATGTTTTTATTGATTTTTAGAGGGAGGAAGGGAGAGAGAGAAACATCAATGTGAGAGAGAAGCATTGATGGGTTGCCTCTCCGATGCACCCTGACTGGGGATCGAACAGCAACCGAGGCATGTGCCCTGACCAGGAATCAAACCTGCAGACTTCGGGCGTATAGGACCGTGAGTGCTCCAACCAGCAGCCACGTGGCCAGGGCTCTGGAAGAAGAAACAGGCCCTATTAGATGCACAGTGATAAGAGCAGAAGACTGAGGGACACTGTGGGAGTAGCGGGAACACCTTTTACTTAGCGAGATTTCTGACAATAGGAATATTTGTTATTAAAAAGATTTTGCAAAGTATAAAAGATAGAGTATGTGTGCTATCAGTGGTTTCATATGGCTCTAAAATCTCTCTTGGACTGAGGTAGATCAGATACCATTCTTCCTGAGCTCCATCAACTCTACCCTCACACACAGGCAAACACACACACACAGGCAAACACACAATCATACACATACAGACACACACACACTCAGCAGTTCCTCTCAGCTCTAGTGTTTTACATTAGGTGTCCTTGTATGAGTTACTTTTTAAGACGTGGATACCCATTATATTTTAAAGTTTGAAAACTAGACTTTTTTGTACAAGGCACCTCACCATGGACTCTTGAACTTGGAAAGGTGCACTTAGGAGTCTCGCGAGCAGAGCATCTTGGTTGTTTTCAGGAGGTGGTTCCAAGATCGGACCCCTCACCCGGCTGGTATGGCTCAGTGGTTGAGCATCGACCTATGAACCAATAGGTCACTTTTTTTCAATTCCCAGTCAGGGCACTTGCCTGGGTTGCTGGCTCGATCCCCAATAGGAGGCGTGCAGGAGGCAGTCACTTGATGATTCTCTTTCATCTTTGATATTTCTGTCTCTTCCTCTCTGAAATCAATAAAAATACTTATTTTTAAAAAAGATAGGGACCCCTCACCTTAGGTCCTTCAGAACAGTAGCCTCGAGATGGAGCTTAAGCTTGTCCTTTCTCTGGGGAAACAGGATTGGAATTTTGCCTCAGGTTGATGAGTCACATGACATAGCAGAAAGGACGGGTTCTCTGAAATCTTTATTTTAAAAGTGAAGTGTGAGCTGCATGCCGAGATAGGCCGCAGGGGTCGTGTGGAGCAGCGTTTCCAAGAGGAATTATTGAATGACAGTAGGTAGTTTCTAATCCCAAACCAGGGCCTGGAGAAGTTGAGGAATCTGTGGGAGGCTGCGGTATCTAGAGCTGGAATGTTCGTTAGCAGCTCCTGCAGCTGAGGGAGGCTCGGCAGGGACGGGTGGGAGGGACCAGGGCTCCCCTCCTCAGGAAAATGGGTTCTCCGTCAGCACCTGCCCCAGGGTCCCTCCTGCATCGCAGGAGCAGTGAGGGAGGTCAGTGTCTGGTTTAAGATCACTCATCCCCTTTTACCCGTGTCCCCCAGTCCTCTCAGTAACTAGGGCTTGAATGTGCATTTCGCGTGCTCTATGGACTGGGGCCAAGTGTTTGGGTCTGATTCACTCACTTGGGTTTAAGAGGAACTGATAATTCAGCCCAGTTCCAGCCTCTTCCCTGCCCCAACCTCCCTACACACACATGCACATGCACACATGCACATGCACACATGCACACACAGTGCATGCAACTTGCGTGCTGATGTAGAACTCTGATGAGGCCTCACCTCCGTGGTAAGGTGACGTGTCCCCGTCCGAGAGTGGTCATTACAGCTCCTGGTCCCGCTGGACGTCCTGTTTCTCCTCTCTGAACCCTCTTCTCTTGGGCCTTGACTCTGCCAAGGTCAGGTGCTCTTGAGGGCTTTTGCCCAGGTCTTGGGAATGCAGACCCTGCTGGGGGGATGAGAGGCAGCCCGGTCGGCCCCATGGAGTACCCATGGGGAGGAGCCTGAGGGCCACCACATCTGGCCGCCCCATAAGGTCACTGAGTTTGACCCCTGAATGCTGTCCTCAGCTGCAGGCTTGCAGGGCTGTGGGGCATGAAGGCCCAGGTCTGACCCAGAGTGACCCTGTGCGGTCTGGGGAGCAGTGTCCTGAGGACCTGAAGCGGGGGCCGAGGGGACCTGTTGTATTCCCAGCCTGAAAGTGGTCTCAGGGCGGGACGTGGGCCGGGAACCGCAGGTGCTCCGTCTCACTGGGAGGGTCTGCTTCCTCTGCTCAGTGAAGCCTTTACTGAATACGTCACTCCTCTTTCTCCTTGCAGATGTGGGTCTTTCGGGTTCCGCGGTAAATCAGGCCGTGTGGGCTGGCATGGGCACCATGTCACTCTTTACCACGTGGTATTGATGGGAAATGGCCTCCAGCTCCCACACAAGTGATTGGCAAGTGGGGCTGTTGAACACAGCCCGCTCCCCGCCAGGGCCTTGCCAGCTCCTGGCCAGAAGCACTGACATGTGTTTCTGTGTGAGGGCTACCTTGAAGGCTGCAGCCCAGCCCAGGCTCACAGCCCTCGGGCCTGGCAGGACCGTGCCAGCCTGAGGGCATTGGGCAAACCAGGGCAGTGCTTCCCTTGTGGACACTAAGGGGTAAGTCCGCAGGCATCCTTTACTTCCCTGTGTTACCTTGTGTGACATTACAGCAACCCGGTCCACGCCAGGGAGGGGCTGTAAGCCGGCAAGGGGCCTAACCACACCTGCATTTGAGAAAAGATCACTCTGAAAGAGTAGGTGAGCCCAGCCGGTGTGGCTCAGTGATCACTGTTCGATTCCCCGTCAGGGCGCATGCCAGCTTTGGACCTTGGCCTCCAGTGGGCTGCCATGGGGGTGGGGGGATAAGGGGACCTGCAGGAGGCAGCCGGTCAATGTAGATGTTTCTCCCTCATCAGTGTTTCTCTTTCTCTCTCCCTCCCTTCCTCTCTCTCTCTAAATAAAAGCATTTTTTTTCTAAGAGAAAGAGTGGGTGAGGAGAGACTGTCACCAGTCAGACTGCTGCACGGGTTTGGGGAGGGTGGGTGGCGGCGTGGGCCGAGATGGTGGCTGAGCAGATGGGGGAAGAGCCGGGCCTGATAGCTGATTGATTGTGAGGGACACAGGAGGAAAGCGGAACTTGGTGTCCACGTTCCTGCCTGGTGTTCTCGACATGACATCGAAGTCGTCAACTGGAGAAAGGAGCCCTGAGGTCCTCTTTTGGGAAAACCCTGAGAAGGCCACAAAGATTTCCAGAGGACAGCCCGTCCCAGCCGTTGGTTCAAGCGCGTTCTTAAAATATCCAATGTTGGCAGAGCGGAACTCTGTGTGGGAAGAGTCACGTGGGACTTCTTATTCCAGGTCCCGTCACCCAAGTGTGGTATTTATTTTGAAATCTGTGGTTTATGCATCTTTAGAGAGGTTTCTTTGTTCACATTTTTCCATTTACAAAGGTTTTATGCCCTGGAAAATTCCTGGTAAAGGAGCACATAACCAAATCATCTATATATATAAAAGCCCAGTGATCAGAACGGCAGAAAAAGACCAGCACAATTGGTGGTTATGACATGCACTGTGGCCGCCAACCAGCCTGATCTGGGCCCCCATTGGGGGCGGGGCCAGTGAGCCAACCATCCACGGCCCCTTCTCTCTCCTGCCCCCCCTACTGGTATCCCCAATGGGCTCCCATTGGGGTGGGCCGGCCGGACCCCACTCATGCACGAATTCGTGCACTGGACCTCTAGT
>PVJC01034380.1:0-18851 GCA_004026665.1 Murina feae | reverse complement strand
CCCCTCCCCAGCTCCCTATTTGGCCATCCCCTGGTTGCCCCCTCCCCTTCCTTACATGGTCTGGGGGCCCCTGGCTGATCCTCTCCCCTGCCCTCGGCTCCATGAATGGCCTCGGCGCTCCTCAGTGGTGCGAAGGCGACCAAATAAGGCAAGGTGGCCGGCTGCCCCCCACCCCTACCCCCGCCGCGCCGACTGACCCCGTCCGGCCGCGCCTATAAAACTGCGCGCCCCGCGCCCGGCACCAGCGCCCGCCGCCCGAGCCGCCCGAGCCGAGCCGAGCCCGCCCCGCGGACGGTGAGTCAGCGCCGTCCGCCCAGCTCTCCCGGACCGCGCCGTGCCCGTCGCTCGGCACTTTTCCCTCTAAGAGGCCGAACTTCTCTATTCGATGCGAACTTTTCTCGTCCCAGGAAGTCCCTGGAGAGGGGCGCGCGGAGGAGGGACCCGCAGCCTCCAGGAGGGGCCGGAGGTCCCTGCCCTCGTGCGCTTCTGCCTCTGGCTGGGGCCCCGCCTGGATGGGGGTGTTGATGGGGTCGACGTGGGTTCCCAGTTTGCGAAAAGGTGCACATGGCAAGGGCTGGGGAGGACCCGGTCAGAGGTGACTGTCCCTCCGTGCACCTGGGACGGTGGGCGAGCCGCCTGGTCAGGGAGCCCGGGTCATCCCTCCCCTCTCTCTCCGCACTCCGACCCCCAATCTCCGCTGCTCCTCCCAGCCCTTCTGTTTTTCTGCCGCGAGGGGAAAAGAGGTGGCAGGTGCCCCCCACCCATCCCCAAGCCCCCTGAGCTCTATCCCCTCCTCTCGGGGCGCGGGGGAGGCCAGCCCCGCAGACAGGCGCTGAGCCCGGGCCGCCCCCTCTCCTCCGCCCGCAGACCCCGCTGAAACTGTGCCAAGATGTGCGACGACGAGGAGACCACCGCCCTGGTGTGCGACAACGGCTCCGGGCTGGTCAAGGCCGGCTTCGCGGGCGATGACGCACCCCGCGCCGTCTTCCCTTCCATCGTGGGCCGCCCGCGCCACCAGGTAAACTTGCCACCCGCCCGCCTGTGCCCCGGGGAGCCGGCCCCGCCCCGCGCCCCTGCCTGCCGCTCTGAGCTGGCGATCCGGGAACTGTCTCCCTGGAGCCCCCTGTTTCACGGTCAAATAAGTGAAAAGATGGTTTAGCTTCAAGTCCAAGTCCAGGCAAACAGTTCTCGCGCCCTCCACCGAAGGAGGGTGAGACGCGCGCGATTTCGCGTTCGCTTCAGGGACACCGCTCTCCAAGGGCCCCGCTCTCTGGTAGGAAAAGACAGCAGCTTCCCTCCTCTGCTCCTGACCTGCATTTCCAGTCCGCAGTGTCTTCTCCCCTATCTTTTGTCCACTTCGCTTTCTTTCCTTGGCCTCTCTTTCCAATCCTGATCAAAACATAAGAATCTGACTTCTCTCCGCCAAGCAGGAGCCAGGCCACATGCCTGGCGCTTGTTCGCAGCCCGTTTTCAGGGCTCCGGACAGATGTAATCTATCTGCTTCCTGGCTGCTGCATTTTTAGAAGCCAGACGTGACAGAGCCAGTAGGTGCCATGGTGATAGTGACATCCCACCTTGTTTATGAAGAGAAATGCCACCCTCGCTGGCTTCACCACATGCCTGGTCAGACGGGCTGCCAGGGAGGAGAGCTGTGCTCAGTGCTGGGGAGGGATGGGTCAGGACAGCTCCTGGCAGGCTGGCTTCGCTGGCACCGTGATGGTGGCATAGCAGCCCAGCGCCACTTGATGAATGTCAAAATCTTTTCTTAGGAGAAGTACAATGTGTCACGAATCCAGTCGCTTCGCAATGTAGTCATTGATATTCTAGTTGACATGGGTGATGAGCTTAGTAATTTAATGAAGGCATTGTGGTATTTTTAAAATGAGGCGAGGCTCTACTTCAGTGGAATAGCATTGCTCCCCCTCACCTGCAGTTATATTCTAAACAGTAGAATTATAGTTTTTTTTGGGGGGGGGGGGGTGGGGGGAAAGTGGGTAGGGAAAAAAGTATTAGATTGATTTTAAGTGATATTTCTAAATTGGGGTAAAATCCTTTTGTTTGGTGTTTCTGGCCTTTATAAGGCGTTCCTTGACTTGAGCAGTTAGATGTAAATGTGTCAGGCACCAGTTGTATTCCCGACCTAGTGGAAGCTTGATCTTCCCATTTTTTCTTCTTTTAGGGTGTCATGGTGGGCATGGGTCAGAAGGATTCCTATGTAGGAGATGAGGCCCAGAGCAAGCGAGGTATTCTGACCCTCAAATACCCCATTGAGCATGGCATCATCACCAACTGGGACGACATGGAGAAGATCTGGCACCACACCTTCTACAATGAGCTCCGTGTAGCCCCAGAGGAGCACCCAACTCTGCTCACCGAGGCCCCACTGAACCCCAAGGCCAACCGTGAGAAGATGACCCAGATCATGTTTGAGACCTTCAACGTCCCCGCCATGTATGTGGCCATCCAGGCAGTGCTGTCCCTCTATGCTTCTGGCCGTACCACAGGTATGTGTGGGCTCTGGGGACAGTCACTGATTAATCACATTCCCAAGTCATTGGCCTTGCTGTGAATCAGTGTCCCCAACTGAAAAGGAATGATCCCTTCTCCCACACTCCACGGGAAGGTGTTGGTGCTAAGAGAGAAAGGAAACCATCATTCTCGGAGGTTAGTTTCAGAGCACGTGTATTTCTGAGAGCTGAAAGAAACTGGTGTCACATGATGAGGCTCTGTACAATGTACAGTATCAGTCTGGAATGCAATAGTCATTGGTATGTGTTCATATCCTCACAGCCCCTGGGCAAACATTGCCAAGGAGAACTCACATTCCCCACAGGGTCTGTGTCAAAAGAGAGAAAAACACATGTTAGTTAGGTGGGAGGAAAGAAAAACTCGCCTGGGTGCTTACAGGGTGGTCACTAGAGTGTCCTGGGGAAATTCTTCTACTACAATATTTAAAAGGATGAGCTATGGATGGCTTCAGATTTACCATTCATTATGCTCATTTTTATTCTTTGTGTGTAAAGGATCTAATTTTATCTGGATCCATGCCTAGTACTAGTCTATCTTGGCCATAATTGGAAGGAGGCTAAAAGCAGTGGTGCCATCAGGTATTTACCATCATCCTTGTCTGTTTCCTCTGGCAGGCATTGTTCTGGACTCTGGGGACGGTGTAACTCACAATGTCCCCATCTATGAGGGCTATGCTCTGCCCCATGCCATCATGCGTCTGGATCTAGCCGGTCGGGATCTCACTGACTACCTCATGAAGATCCTCACTGAGCGTGGCTATTCCTTTGTCACCACCGGTGAGTGTGTGTCTCATGTGCTACAACATTGTCTGCTTTTTTCCTTCACCAGTGAGTCCATCTACCTTCCACAGTTCACTTCATTCTTTAGAGCTTGACTGGGGTACCCTTTATTTCTGCAGCTGAGCGTGAAATTGTCCGTGACATTAAAGAGAAATTGTGCTACGTTGCTCTGGATTTTGAGAACGAGATGGCCACCGCTGCGTCTTCGTCCTCTCTGGAGAAGAGCTATGAACTGCCTGATGGCCAAGTCATCACTATTGGCAACGAGCGCTTCCGCTGCCCCGAGACACTCTTCCAGCCCTCCTTCATCGGTGAGTTGGAGGGTCTGGGGCAGAGGCACAGCTTTTCCCTGCAAATCTTGGGAGGTCCCAAGTAGACTCTATTATGAGGAAGAAGGATGAATGGGCCCCTTGAATTAAAAGAAGTCATAGTTTGGAGTCCCACACAGCTCAGTCTCAGGTTCTGATGGCTCATTAAAGGGGTAGCCATCACTGTTCCATTCTGTTGTAGTGAAATGACCCCCAGGCTTCACCTCAAAAGGAAGAATGAGACAGAGTAGGACCTGAATGATCCATATCTGCAGGAAAGAGGCAATTACTCAAGGCTGCTGATTCATTCCAATCAGCTTCATTACCACGTAGCCAGACTTTCCTTTCAAGTTACTCATTGTTCAATGCAATAACAGTCACACTCATAATAATAACCGGAGTGACATTTATATGTCGCCAAACATCTCACCTAAGGAATGATTTACAGGGGGATCTTATTTCGCTGCATAAATAACACTTGCATGGATGTAACTTAAATGTGTGTCTTATCCTTTTCCAATACATCATCATGCATCTGGTGGATATAGCAAGTGTTCACTTCAAACAGGTGCTAGACACAATTGTTCATTTCTTGGCAGTCAGTTGTGGGCTAACTGTGAGCACTTTTAGGGACACCTGTTCCACAAATGCCTTCAGTGTATCTTATAAAGGAACACATGTTTCAGAGACAAATGGTGACAGTTTACCAACACAGAGGAGTTCTGTTCTCACCCCTCCACCATGGCCCCTGGCCTAAGTGCACTTTGCTTTTTTTTTTTTAAAAACTTGTTCCTAGGTATGGAATCTGCTGGCATTCACGAAACAACTTACAATAGCATCATGAAGTGTGACATTGATATCCGCAAAGACCTGTATGCCAACAATGTCTTATCCGGAGGTACCACGATGTACCCTGGGATTGCTGATCGCATGCAAAAGGAAATCACTGCCCTGGCTCCCAGCACCATGAAGATTAAGGTAAAGAACCTCTGTGCCTGGGGGAGCTGAAGCAGGTCTTGGTATTCCAAGCAGAAGGCATTCCCAACTCCCTTCTCCTCACACTTAGCTTCCTGCCTACTAAAACCTTTGTCTTTTAGCTTCTCTAGCACTTTTTTTTCTCTTTTTGATCTTTCTAGCATTTTTCCCAAGATAGGAGACTTTAAACATGCTTTCAAGCTGTGTATAAAAACAAATCTTTGAAGAAAAAAAGCACCCATATAAACCGTTGGACACATTTTAAAAGTCCCCAATTTTGGGCCTTTTAGCTTGTTGCCACATTATACTTGAGTCCAGAGGAGCGGGAAATTCTATTTTGTAAAGTCTTTGATAATAGAAGCAATGAAGTAGTGGAAAGTGCAGAAAACTTGACTCAGTTATATTAATTTGTGGTAGGAAGTACCTTACGTTACAGTGAGTTAACACCTAATATTTTTTTCTGTGAGGCCCCCCAACATGTGGCATGCTCTGTTGCTTGGAGTCTCAGAGTTCCCTGGAAGTTTCTGTTTTCTTTCCGCAGATTATTGCTCCCCCTGAGCGCAAGTACTCTGTCTGGATCGGAGGCTCCATCCTGGCCTCCTTGTCCACCTTCCAGCAGATGTGGATTAGCAAGCAAGAGTACGACGAGGCAGGCCCATCCATCGTCCACCGCAAATGCTTCTAAGGTGCCTCCTCTCTTAGTCTACCTTACATTCAGGATGACAGTATTATGCTTCTGGGAGTCTTCCGACCTGCCCTCCTTCATCTCTCATCAACCATTGTACAGTTTGTTTACACACGTGCAATTTATTTGTGCTTCTAATATTTATTGCTTTATAAATAAACCAGACCAGGACTTGCAACCTACAAAAGCCTCTTTTACTTCCTTTTGGGGTAGGCGTGGAGTACGGCCAGTGTTCACACCTTTTTGACAGTGAGCTCCTAGGTTGATGTCTCTGACACCATGTGCACTGTAATATTACACCACCACAAAGATCATCATGTGCATAGTATGACATTTAGCTGGGCGTTATGACACTAAATTTTGATTTTACACTTTGGTATAAAATCACAAACGTATTTCATACCTGAAAAGATTAGGTTTAGCTTCACATGTGCAAGAAATGGAAGATAAAACAATTCTTTAAGATTAGTTTCCATGAATGATATTGAAAATTATTGCTTTGGCATATGTTGCAGCTGTTTTCATAACTTTGCAGAAGCCACATATACACACTTTGAATGATTATGAGGTAAGTGTTTATTAGCAGACAGTTTATTTTCAAAATTAAGTGAGTTATCAGCTGTTAAAGTGTATACATGTTTTTGGGACACCCTATATATCGGCAGTGAGAAAGTCAAAGATTATTTTATATAAATTAGCGTAAATTCTCAATTCTTGGACTCTACGGTTGTCTTCCTGTGGACTGTACACGTTAGCGGTGAGACAGTGAAGCCAGCTGACAGTTAAGCCTGGCATGATCCATTTCAAATGCCCCCTAAACAAGTCAGGACCGCCGTGCAGGTTCAAAACAAGCACGAGGAAACAGGTGCCAGAAACTCCTGCCTCATCAGCGACTAACTTGTGGGACTGAGGTCTTCAGTCTCTCCACCTGTTTGAAATCTTGGGATCTTGGGTTGAGTCCGGTTAAGGCTAGGAATTCCTGAGAGAGGAAGGGGAGTGGAAAGCCACAACATTCCTTTTCCTCCATTCAGGGCTCTCTGCAATATGGCAGGGGATGTGCTGAGAACAGTACACAAAAGAATAAGCACACTCTGTCCTTGAGGGGCTCACATACACTCCACATGAACCCCCAATGTGTGTGGCTTCAAGGAGACAGACATGGGTCTGGGTCTTGAAGAATGGTCAAGCACTAGAGAGGTGAGAGGAGCAAGGAGGAAACTTCAGCAGAAGGAAATGAGGCAGGAGCCAGCACACAAGGAAGGAAGCCAGTATATAGGGCAGGTTGGTGAGAGCTGATGAACTTTTAGGAAATCCATTTGGAGAGATAGACTACAATTTCATTGAGACGCTTTAATGTTTTTCATTTTCAAATTAATTGTTAATGACCTTTTAGAGCAACTGGTACAATGTTAAACAGTTTGTTTTTTTAATTCCCCAGACAAAACCCCAGATTTTCTGACATTCCATCTAATGGTGCATCTAAAACCATTTTGAGTCGTAAAACTTTGGTCATAAAGTTTACAACTAAACTTATAAACATAATCATGTAGATGTAAAACTTTAGTCATGGTCTATCAAGAGCAATTCCATTTTATCACACACCCTTTGGGAGTCTGGGTTGAAAATTTGGAGTATTTTAGGCTCATCATACACATCCTTAGTAAGCTGCCAGTATCATCATTCAAGGTTTAATGTGTCTTTATCTTATTCATTAAAAAATATCTCTTTAAAAAATTATTGATTCTACAGAGAGAGAAAGAAAGGAAAGGAGAAAGAGCCAGAAACATCAATTTGTTGTTCTATTCATTTATGCATGCATTGGTTGTCTCCTGTACATGCCCTGAATAATCTTGGTGTATTGGGATGATGCTCCAACAAACTGAGCTACCTGGCCTGAGCTAAAAGATATCTCTTGATTCCTGACTTTGGACCAAGCAAAATAGTAGGTCCAGGGGACATAAAGAGGGATCAGGGCATACTTTCTGTGCTTAACAACTTCAGAATTTAGAGTTCCATACGTAGCATAGCTAAGTGGAAGTTTTTCTCTGCATTAAGGGTTAAATAATAAACAAATTTGGTGGCATTTTCTATAGCTAGGATATAAGTTTATCATAGATTTTACTTTTGTCCCCTCAATTGTATCCTGTAGCACAGATAAATTGGCTTACAAGCTAGGTTTCAGTCAGAGACATGGATTTGGGGCAAATATGGGGAGATATGATTTCACCAGTACCTGTGTCTTTATTTTTCATCGCTCAAGTTGAATGCAATAAGTATTATTAATTTAATCTCTAAATATAGTATTAATACGTCAAGTTTAGACAACTGGCTGGGGTATCACTTATGGTTCTTTCTTTGTATAAATGGAAAGGGAATGGGTATAATCGTTCCTACTTAAAAGTAGACGTTTCTTAGAATCAGCTTTCAGAAATGATAAGCATGCTGATTCTTGTTGAATCCCAAAGTTTTCTCATCTCAGCTAATGATGGGGTGTAAGATATTAGAACAGCTGAGTCTTCTAATAATTGTGCATAAGGATGATGGTACTAAGACGATAGAGTTTTTCTTAATACCACCTCCACATGTGTAAAATAATAGCTATGTCTACAGTGAATATGTTTGCAGTTAAGATACAATGTAAAAAAATATATATAGATCATGATATTTCTTCTCAACTTATAATGAAAGAAGTGCTTCTGTTCATTTCTAACACACCAAAACACCATTTGTCATTTTTAAAAACAATTGTCATTTTTTAGCAATGGTTGTGATATAGATGTGTTTAAATAATCAAGAAAATGGAGTTAGAGAGAAAAAGGAAATTGCACAGAAAATGGAATATTTAAGAGGGTAGACTTGATTTATTTACCCAGGCCCTAAAACAATGACACTGGGGCTCCACCTTTCTCTCCATTTCTTCTATGGGCTCTGTTATAGACTGAATTCTATGCCCCCACATTCATGTGCTGATACCCTAGGTCCCCAAATGTGACTGTTTTTGGAGACGGGGCCTTTAAGGAGGAAATTAAGGCTAAATGATGTCATAAGTTGGCCCTAATCAAATAAGACAGGTGTCCTCATTGAAGAGGAAGAGACACCAGGATTGTATATGTACAGAGGAAAGGACAGGCAAAGGCAAAGCAAGAAGTAGCCATCTACAAGCCAGGCAGAGAGGCCTCCCCAGAAGCAAATGCTGCTGGCACCTTGGTCTTTGACTTCTATGCTCCAGAACTGCGAGAAAATAAATTTCTATTGTTTAAGCCACCCAGTCCATGCGATTATGTTATGATAGCCCAAACAGACAAATAGAGGATTTTCCCACATGTTGGACATCATGGCCCAAGAGTCACAATCTACCAACTAACTTACCAGCCTCTGTATCAAAGGAGTGTCCTCCCATATAGCTCTGTCAGAAATTCCAGGGAGTTCTCAGTCTGGCCAGACTTGAGGACTGAGACATATTTTTCCTGCCACAGAGAACCATCAACATCATTGAGTGAGAGAGGGCTAATTCTCCAAAGGAAGGGAACAAACTGACATGCACACCAAGGAGCTAGAACCAGAATTTAGGGTAGTTTGCAGGGGACCAATTGTTGAAGGGCTCCAACTTCCAGTTCAAGAGTTTTGTTTGATTTAGCAGGTCCTGAGAAGGACTTGAGAAGAACAATGATTTGACTCAAACAAAACTGAGAGGCAAGAATAAGAATATTTGGATGGTGATACGTGTGATTGATCAATTTCTTTTCTAGACTATAGTGTGACCCAGGAGCTCAGGAACCCAGTGCTCTTTATATGACCAATTTATCCATGTATTTAAAAGGAAATAATAAGTCAGAATTAAAATGATATAGATACTACAAATATTTCCTAGTAAATGTTAGGTAGGGAAGAAATTTTTAGTTTTTTAGGCCTAAAACAGCAAAGGTTGTCTATATTTATCCTAGGGTCTTCCAGGCTCATTATAGAAGGATCTCTCCAGCAGAGTTTGGCTGTTGCTATGGCAACCAAACTCACTTTTAAAAGAGACGCAGGAAAAATGCTCTGGGGGAGATTGCAAAAGTATGCCTTTGGTCACTGGTGAATCTGATGCTAGAAGATGTTTCTTGCAGTTCACTCATCTGCTCTGTGTGCAATAGATGCAAGAAAGGTTGACTAGGAGGATGAAGAGCTTCAGAGTAAGTACAGATCTCTGAATCCTTAGGGCTCTGGGTCCTCTCTCCCGTAGGGAAAGAGCCAAGTTAGGTGAGAATTAAGTGGGAGTGGTCTGTGTCTTCCTCCGCAGTGTTGTTTATTTATTGCTCTAACATGGGAATCAGGGTTGGAGAGGAGAGACAGAAAGAAAACAAACCCAAGGGAAGGTTGCAGTAAAGATGAATGAAAATGTGGCATTAATAGTACGTGAGAAATGGACTCTGGAGTCAAGGGTAAGCAAGCAGTTGGGTGAACAGGTTTAGTGCTTAACACAGAGAGATGACTTGAAGAACTTTGGAAAGACTACTGGGTAGTGACAAGGTAGGTGTCATGTAGGGTATGATAGAGCAGACATCAGGAAGGGAATTTAAAAGCAAATCTGGAAAAAAAATAAAGGAAAAAAATAAAAGCAAACCTGCTTTAGGCAAAGTAGTAAAATTTTCCCCAAGAAATCTTTAACACTAGGATCTACCCTTTGGACTTCTTTCAGTGTCTTCTACCCAATGTGGGCTACCCGGAACATTCTCCCTACATTCCCTATTATAACTACACTTAGCTGCACTTTGCTTGTATTCCTAAAGAGCAGACTGATAATTGATTCTGAGACTGGAAGAATGGAAAAGCAGGCAGTGGAAATGATACCTGCAAAGACCCAGAGGTAGGAGAGTCCGTCAGGTTCAAAGAAGTGAAAAGAGCCAAGTGGGTGGAGAGCAATGAGGGGCCGAGGAGAGAGTAGGTGACCCCGGAGACATGGTCAGAACACCTATCCTATGGGACCTATAGACTGTGATAAGAAGTTTGAATTCTATTGTGTGACAGGATTACAAAAAAGGGTTTTAAGCATGAGAATATAAAACACATATTTTAAATGCTCATTCTAGGTGCTACATGGGAACTGGATTGAAAAAGCAGAAGTGAAAAAAAAAAGAAAAAAAAGAAAAAGCAGAAGTGGAGGCTAGTAAACCATTGGAGGCTCTTACACTGGTGCAAGTGGGAGACACTGGGTCTTGGACCTGAAGGAAGCCATGGAGATGGACAGAAGTGTGGACAAAGTTGAGATGGGTTCTATAAGCTGTAGTGCAGTGGTTCTCAATCTGTGGGTCGTGACCCCTTTGGCGGGGGGAGGAACGACCCTTTCACAGGGGTCGCCTAAGACCGTCCTGCATATCAGATATTTACATTACGATTCATAACAGTAGCAACATTACAGTTATGAAGTAGCAATGAAAATAATTTTATGGTTGGGTCACAACATGAGGAACTGTATTTAAAGGGCCAGAAGGTTGAGAACCACTGCTGTTGTGGCATGATGTGCTGGTGAGTTGGATAGGGGCAAGCAAGAAGAGGGCTGCTGGCTTGAATGGATTATGTGTTTTCAAGGAAATTCGGATTTCAAGATGATTCAAACACATCTCCAGTCCTACCTTGGAAAGAAGGCATCATCCAAAAATGGGGTTTGCTTTTGGTTTTAAAAAGTGTTAAGGATTTTCTGGGAGAAGCAGAGATATCGAATTAGCAGAAGGTAGTTTAGGGGATAGGAAGGTGGTGGGGAGATCTGATTAGAGCAGGGGTGTGTATTTGGATGAAGCAATGAGGCCAACTGGGACTTGGTAGGGCTAGAGCCTGGGCTTTGGAAACACAGATGTGCTGTGTTGGTGCTTATAAAACACAAAAGATAATAGAACCGCCCTTCAAAATTGCTGTGAGGATTAAATGGGATAAAGTAGATCTTATGCTCAGGCCTTAGCACATAGTAGGACTTTAATTAATGTCCTATAATCTCTGTTATTAATATTCTTATATATAGTATACAATACACAATCATACATTGCGTATGCAATGTGTGTGTGTGTGTGTGTGTGTGTGTGTGTGTGTTTGTTTCATGGAAGAAATGAAAGACAAAGATGGAAATTTGGATTTGATATGAGAGAATGTGTGTTTTTTGCTGATGACATTTCCAGAGCAGAGAAGTGGTCCCTGAATGATGTTTAAAGTAGGTAAATTCTGGCTTTTGGGTCCAGAATGGTCTAGTGAGCAGCGATCTCACTAAAAGACTTAGTAGTCCAAGAGCAACGACAGAATTTAGGGAGCACATACCCCAAAGGCCGAGAATGTAGAGCTAGGTCCTCCTTCATCTGCCAAAGGACCTCAATAGATGCATGAATTAAGAAAAAGTATGACTCCATGATAGAGGGTTTAAAGATTTTAATTAATAATCACTATGACCTTACATTACAGAGCGTTTTTAAACATCTAAATTAGCTTCCTGAATTCTCAGTGTAGGAAGCACTTTTCACGCCACTTTGAGCCTCCTTTCCAGTTGAAGGAGCTTATTTTAAAACTGTTTAAATCTTACACTAAAGGATAGCCATACTCTCTTTTATACCCATTACCCTAGAGTGTCAATTTCATTGTGTTATAATAACTGATTTGATTTTAATACGTAAGGGGGAGCTCCATCACTGAAATATGAGGATTCTAGTTTTTAACAAGAAAACCATAGGTTAGTAGGGGTGAGAGATTCAGTAGGAAGAACTTGATGAGTGCTTACTTTAAATATAAATCTTAAGAGGGAAGAAACAAAAAATATATCATACTAGGGGCCCAGTGCACTAATTTGTGCACCTTAAAAGGAACTATGGGCAGCAAGGTTGCAGTGGGCACAGGGCGGGTATCGGCCCATCCTCCATGCCCCTGCATGGCCCCTCCCACCACAGCTTTCCAGTCCCCTGTCTACAGGCAGTTCTACTCCTGCCGCCACCACTCCCACATACTGAGGGCGCAGAGTGATT
Organism: Murina feae; assembly: GCA_004026665.1. NCBI lineage: Eukaryota > Metazoa > Chordata > Mammalia > Chiroptera > Vespertilionidae > Murina > Murina feae. The sequence continues at coordinate 6,592 of PVJC01034380.1, read as the reverse complement.
GGGGCTGGCACCAGGAGCAGGTGTGGTGCTGTCAGTGGGTGCAAGGGGCAGCTACTGCCCCAGTTGCCCCTCAGGAGCAGAGAGAGGTGGAGAAGCCTTGAGGGGCGATCAGGGCCAGCAGCTGATGCTTACACCCACTGGCACCAAGCAATTGAGGCCAGCAATGGATGCCGGCAGGGCAGCAAGTACAAGAGGAAGCTCTGGTGTCGGCAGTGGGTGCGAGGACTGGGCTGGATCACGGTGAGCAGAAGCAAAGAATTTTCAGTAACCATTGCCCTGATGGTGCCCCTGATCACCTGCTCCACCATCCGGCCACGGCTGATGCCTGCCATGTTCCTTGCTCTGCTGCCTGCTGCTGCACCCGCCATGTTTCGTGTGGTCAGTGCACGTCATAGCGACCAGCTGTTCGATTGTTTCACCATTCTGTCTATTTGCATATTAGTGTTTTTTATATAGAAGATATCCACACTCTAAGAGAATTAAGCATGATCTAAGGAATCAAAAATCTGCCACATATGCACATGTTGAATGGAAACCTCCATCAGCCCGGTTCCTCACAGGATTAGAATGTGTAGGGCCCTGCAGACATGAAGCACGAATGAGAAATAAACTGTCATTATGTTAACCACTGTGACAGTGCTTGCTGCCACTGCATAACCTAGCTTATTCTGACTGTCCTTGTAAGCTTTGGACACTCACCTCCACAGGATTTCACTTTGTTTTGGGGCTCTGAGACAACGTTATGTCAGCTGAATAACACATTTAAAATAATAAATGTAATCAGTTGGGACTGTGTTTCAGGGTGTCCAATGTGCTATGCCGTCAGAAACAAAAATCTATTATTGGGTAATTTTATTTCACTTTTTGAATGTGGGAGGAGTTTTGTTTTTCTTGGGCATATGAATGAAACAAAATCTATGTGAAGTTACTCCAGTTACATCTTGTTGGCTCAACATGTGAGTAGGTTGCTAAGAAAGTAAAAATGAAAATTTTTATGCAGGATATTTTGCTTTAGTCTATGTCCAAAGTTTGCACCCAAATCTGTCTCATCGTACAATTATATTACCTTATTTTTTTTAAAAAAAGTTTCATGATATACTTCACATAGCATACAATTCACTCATGTAGAGTGTACAATTGAACTGTTTTTTTTTTTGTGTGTGTGTGTTTTTGTTTTTTTAGTATATTCACAGATTAAGTGCCATTATCACCCCCGTCAATTTTAGAACACTTTGTCACCTTAAAAAGAAAGAAACCTCAGACTCTTTAGCACTTAGTCACCTATATTGTCATCGAGAAGGACTTTGGGGGGATCATCTGGTTGCATATGCCTTCTCTCCAGGGAAGAATGAAATTATGACTTTTGTCTTAATAAAGTCTTCTTTTACAGGAAAACCAAGGAAAATGATCAGGGCCTTTGCTCGTGTGATTCCTTCTGCACAGGCCTGTTTCTTCCGCATGTCGAGAAGCTCATTTGCACAGAGAAGCCTTCTTGATACCTCATGTAAGTTAAACTCCTTCTTTGCCTCCTTTTTCTCCACATCATATATTATTTTTTGCTTTAACTTAACATTATTCAGGTGCAATTTACATACAATAAAACATGCTTATTTTAAGTACTCAATTCAATGAGTTTTGACAAATGTAACCACACTGCCAATGAAAATATAGCACATTCCATAACCCCAAAATTCCTTCCTGCTCTTCCAGATTTAATCCTCTCCACTTCAACCCCAGACTACTCTTTCTGTCACTATAGATTATTTTGGTCTGTTCTGCGATTTCATGCTAATCATAATTCAAATTATTTGTATGCTTACTTTCTTTTTTCTGTATCTATTACTAGACTTTTATTAAACCACTAGAGGTGCATGAAATTCATGCATGGTGGGGGGAGGGTGCCCCTCAGTCTGGCCTGTACCCTCTCACAACCTGGGACCCCTCAGGTAGGGTCCCTAGGCCTGGCTGGCGATCAGGGTCTATCGGGGCTTTCCTTCCCCTGGCTGCCAGCAGCTGGCCTAGCCCCTGCCACTACCACTGCTTGCCATCTGTGTGGTGCTGCCCCCCCTTCCCCCACCACCAGTCACCTCCCTCTGCAGGTGACAGGCATGGGGTGCCATTGCTTGGCTGGCCTGGGGCTCCCTCTGCGGGGCAATTGCTGGCCAGCCCCACACACCTACCACAGCACTGCTGACTGGGTAGCCTGGGCCTCTCTCTTTGGGGTGATCATGGAACCCACTCCCCTCCCATCAATTGTCCCTCCAGCCATTGGCCTGGGCCTCCCTCTGTGGGGCTATCGATCGCAGAGCCCCCCATTGATTGTCCTGCAGAGGATGGACTGGGCCTCCCTCTGCAGGCTGATCATAGGCCGATGGTGGCCCCTTGACCAATCTCATTGCACTCCCTTTGGCTGGCCTGGCGCCAGTATGTGTCATGGCATGGTCATCAGGAAGGTCATCAGGATGGTCATTCTGCTGTTTGATAGTTTGGTTGATTTGCATATTACACTTTTATTATTCTAGTTTATTATTATAGATGTTTTTCTACCCCCGAGAGTCTGGCACAGAGCCAGAGAGTGTCAGTATGAAAAAAACCTAAATCATATTTATCAGTTTTGACTTAAAAAAATTGAAGCATCTAAATATTTGAAGATAACAGTGAGGATTTTATTGCAGAGGGTTAACAAGCAGGGGTCTTTTGCTTTCTCATCTTCTCTGCCCTCATCTTTTTACATCACAACAAAGTCAAAGGTAGCCTGGAAGGGTGGAGGAAACCATGTTAAAGGTCACATTCCTTTGCCTTTGGGCAAAACGTGCTATCATTTTGAATGAATGGGTAAAAATAGTCTCATTCACTTATGTTTTGTAACTTTCAACCTCATAGATAAACACATTTCTCAGGGCAAATCTGTGCCCTGGATAACAGGACACGAGATCAAGTCAAACCATGTCTCCACTTCTAAGAACACTCAAGATTTGTGTCCTGCTAGCACTGTCATAACAACTCTGTTACTATTGGACAATCTGTTCCTATTGCTATAGTATAATCAAACTTTAAATCACACACCTGTGAACTGGCGTCCCTCAGTCATGCTCGGGGAGGACACTGTTGCCTTGGGCACTGAGCTGGGGTACAGAGACCCTTCCCCAGCTCTTTCTTGCTCCCTTTGCACACCTTCATTTCCGGTTTTGCCGTGTCTGCATCTCTGTTCAGCCAAAGTTCTAAATCTCTTTCCCTCTCAACTATCTAGGACACATGAGAATTAACCTACTCATGTAGATTACAGGGCCCCAGCCATTATTAACCTTAATATGGAAAGAAATACAGCTTTTTTCGGCAGGAGAAGTAGAAATTCCACTTGGCACCAATAGCAATATTTGCATCAGCTGAGGAAATGTGCTTTTTAGGAAGTTCAGGCAATGCAAATGCTTGCTTACAGTCAGTGAGAAGTTCACATATATGATACTGCTGAATTTGTGGGCCCCTTTGAAACCATTGAATAATTGCATCCCTGAGGTTATTTTATAGCAGATCAAGGTACTGTCTCTTTTGTATTTTCATAATTCCCTTTGATTATTAATTCAGGCCTGATATTCTCACCTTCCTTCCCAGTGGGTACCTGGTTGCTATTTGTTGAAGAACTGAACGGTTCAAATTTCATTCTTAAATATTGAACTCAAATGTGCCCTACACCTCCTCTTTTTCAGATGCCAGGCTCACTGCTTGCCCCCTGTTTGCAGGGCCAACCTTTGCTTTAATGGGATTGAAGTGCTGGGTGAGCCTTGGCCATGACCTCACCCCTCTTCTTTTGGAGATGTTGCTCTTGTTGATGACACTGAATTTGGGAGGATCGTCACCATTTTGGAGGAGGGAGGGTGGAAAAAGAATGGGATATAAATTCATAACCCAACAAATTAAAGAAATGCCTGAGGATTGGCTTGAACCTCAGGAGAGACAGAAACAGGAGGCTGGTCAGGGAGAAGCTGCTCAGAAGCACACAGGCCCTGAGCTTTGGCTGGCAGTACAGTTTCTAGAGGCAAATGAACATGTGTAAGAAAGGCTGGGCCACTGGGACACATGCGCAGAACTGGTAACAAGGGAGGCCCTCTCATTTTGCTAAGCCCTGATGACACCCCTTTACCAGATGGGGGTCAGACTTTTCCAAGGATGCTGGGAAGATCTCCATGACTTTTCTCTTCCATTCCTCCCGAAACACTCACTACTCTTCTCTTGACCCAAGCCAACAGGCAAATATTCAATTGCCCAGCATAATCTGGCACTGTTGATAAGTGTGCTTTTAAATCCGCTAGTCATGGGCCTTTAAATGAGTCTTAAAATCAGTTGAGTAGATTCCAAGCAGCATTAAAAAAATAAATCAAGCAGGGCGGAGAAGAGACTATCTTAGAGTATATAGTGAGAGTGATTGATGTGTTGTGGAACTCTGTTTCAGCCCATGCCTGTGAATACCAGTTGTAACATAAAATGTTTTTGGTGAGAAAAATTTGAATATCACTGTTTACACAATCAATTTTCAGATATTCCCTTAAAAACTTTTTGAGAATAATTTCAAATACACATAAAAGTAGTGACAATCATATCCTCATCTAGTTTCCAAATTGTCTTTTGTAGATGTTATAATCCTATTCATTTCGTTCAGTAATTTGCTTTTATTTACTTGCTCCATCTTAGCAAATACAGGGGAGATATCAGTGAAAACTGAAGTAATCCTTCCTGATGGTTCAAGTTGTGAATGTTTTAGGTCAGCTGGGAGCCTTTGGAGAGGCCTCAGGGAACCACTGGAAAAACAAAGTTTGGAGAGAGAAGTGAGGCAAATCTCACAGAGGCTGTGGGCACTGCCTCTCTGCCTTTTGGGGAAGGTAGTCAAGTCGGTTAATTGATTTAGTTCAGAAGTTTCCCCCCCCATCCCCCGTTTACCTCATCCTCCTTAGAGGACACCTGTTGAACCCCTTTGTTTTACGATTCAGGAAACGGAGCTCCAGGGGTGGGAACTGTGTTACCCAAGAGAGTTTCTCATTGAGTGCTATCTCTTAGAGTCCCCATGTGATGCCAGGAGCCTCTCAATGGCTTTCTGCTGCTTTAGAGATAAAAACCAAGCCCATTTTGTGGCCTACAAGACCTAAATGGTCTGGCCCTGTTCTCCTGTTCATTCCCATCCCCCCCTCCCCATTCTCTAGTGACTGCCCTCTCTATGCCCACTCCACTGCCAGGCTCTTGCACATGGTGGTCTCTGCATTTAAGTGCTTCCTTTCTCCTGACTCCTGCACTCCCCACACCATTCCTGAACTCATCACAGTTATAATTTATGTTTTTGTGAATGATTCTTTGATTAATATCTGACTTCCCTTTAGACAGTTCTGTGAAGACAGGAACCTTCTCTGTTACTGCTCATCATGTCATCTTCAACACTTAACACCAGGCCTGCCATTCACAGAAATGTTAAAAATATTTCAGACACAATGAAAATGTCTTTGTACTCCTCCTCAACTCCCGACTCTGTTTTTCTTCCACTCTCCTGAAGTTGGTGCTTATTCTTAAACCATGGGTCTGTGTTTTTTACACATTTACCGAATATCCACATATCTACTAAATATCCATGTAGAAAATACAGGCTATTGCTCCCTCTGTTTAACATTTATACAAATGAGTTATATTCTACTTGTCCTCCAGCATGCTGCTTTTTGCATTCAACATTTAGTTTTGGGGATTTCTTCTTACTGATATATTTTACTTTGTTGATATTAACTATGTACTAGATAGTGTGCCAACAAATGAATAAATTCCATTTTGATACTTCTGTCATTGAATTTAGTGATTTTTATTTACTATGCATTTCCTTTTGTTTGTTTTGTTTCCTTTTCTTCTTTTACTGACAGTTGTGAATTGAATTGTTGCGACCTCCCAACATTCATCTGTTGAAGCCCTAATCTTTAATGTATTTGGAGATGAGACCTTTGGGTCATTAGAATTAGGTGAGGTCATGAGGATAGGGCCCTCATGATGGGATTAGTGCCCTTATAAGAAGAGACACCAGAGAGCTTGCTTTCTGTCTCTTCTCCATGTGAGGCTACAACAACAAGGTAGCTGACTAAAATCAAGAAAGGGAGCATTCACTAGGAACTGAATTGGCTGGCATCTTGATTCTGGACTTTTAAGAACTGTCAGAAAATAAATTTTTGTTGGTTAAGCCATCTGGCTTAGGTATTTTGTATGGCAGCTTGAGCAGACTAAGACACTGACTTCTACCAAATTGATGTCTTCGCTACTAGATTATTCTCTAGGAGGTTTTTTTTCTCTCCTAGCCTGGAAATTTTGCATTCCATTTTTATTCTTTTTGTGTTTGCTCCTATGCATTTAATATACAGTTAATGTAACACAATCTAAAATTAATTTCTATGCCCCTCCTGTTACATTTGTCTTGGTTAAACCCCACTCACCCACATTAAGTATTTATAGTACTCACTTTTGTAAATAAGACTACTTTTTAAAATATTTTTCTCATATTTCAATAAATCACTCTGGGTTTAATTTCTTTCTTGATTGATAGTTCTTTGAAAGGCTTTCAGCAAAGTTC